>AWOL01S0001966.1:197793-229979 GCA_000715115.1 Nicotiana otophora | reverse complement strand
GAGGCCAAATCTAGCCCCCCCCCCCCAAATTCCTCTTCGCGAATGGGAGACTTCCTTCGCGTTCGCGAAGAAGGAAACCAGACACCGGCAACAACAATCCAAACAGCTCCAATTTGGTCTGAAACACACCCGAGGCCCCCGACACCCCGTCCAATTATACAAACCAGTCCCATAACATAACACAAATTTGCTTGAGACCTCAAATCACATCAAACAACATCAAAATCATGAATCGCACCCCAATTCAAACTTTAATGAACTTTGAAACTTCAACTTCTACAATCGATGCCGAAACCTATCAAATCACATCCGATTGTCCTCAAATTGTGCACACAAGTCATAGTTGACATTACAAACCTACTCCAACTTCCGGAATTAGAATCCGACCCCGATATCAAAATGTCCACTCCCGGTCAAACTTCTCAAAATTATCCAAATTTCCAACTTTCGCCAAATGACCCCAAAATGACCTACGGACTTCCAAATCCACTTCCGCACGTGCTCCCAATACTAGAATCACCATACGGAGTTATTCTGAGACTCGAAATCCCAAACGGACATTGATAACATTGAAATGTACTTAAAGTCCTTCTAAAAATGCCAACTTCCATAATAGGCGCCGAAACGCTCCCGGTTCATCCAAAACCCGATCCGAACATACGCCTAAGTCCGAAATCATCATATGAACCTATTGGAACCTTCCAATCCTGATTCCGAGGCCGTTTACTCAAAAATCCAACCTTAGTCAATTCTTCCAACTTAAAGCTTCCGAAATGAGAATTTTCTTCCCAAATCAACTCTAAACTTCCGAAGTTTCAATTCCGAACATGCATACAAGTCATAATACCTGAACTGAAGCTACTCATGGCCTCAAACTGCTGAACGATGCGCTAGAGCTCAAAACGACCGGTCGGGTCGTTACATTCTCTCCCACTTAAAGATACGTTCGTCCTCAAACATGCTAAGAACTGCTCTGGTGTTATCTAAAATCACTGATTAACACATCGTGCACCTACCCGTGCTATCACAACTCAGTTGTACAGATTAGCTAGCTAATCTGAAGCTTTTCCCTTTTACTTAGCCAAATAGGCCTTAGAGCTCAATTCCAGCATATAGAATTCTCTGTCAGGCCTGCTTCCATCATACGAACACCATATCAATCTCTATACTATGCACTAATACATGATTACATACCTTTGCTGGATCCACAATACGCACTGCATAACTTACATGACCAATAACATCCTCTGATTACAATAGCCGAAATATCACGAATCTGATGCTCACAATACACCTCATGACATATATAAGTCCTGCTCCAACTCTTGTAATGCTTCCGCAGCGGAAAATATGCATAGAAATTTACAACCAACTACCGAGTCAACCATTCATTGAGTTTCTCCCTTTACAAGAACCATTACATCATGCTGGACTGAATACCGATATTTACTCTTTAACTATGCCTCATACTGATTTGATCACACTGACCCCAGGTCCAATAATCCAGTCTCTCCCAGTATAAGCTACCCACGCAATAAGCCACCTCAAAATCTACCAAAAATATCATTTGATGCCACAATGTGCTGACAAACTACAAACTTGAATGTGATACATAAGGAAATTGAACTCTAGAAAGGATTACTCAACTCGCGTAACTAATTAGACAATCGAAAAGGTGTCATGAACCTTCCTCAGAAAATGGGATACAAAACACTCAAAATAGAATATAAGGGACTGTACTCAATATCACATTGTTGCGGCGTGCAACCCGATCCAAACAGCATACCCGTGGCGGCGTGCCA
Organism: Nicotiana otophora; assembly: GCA_000715115.1. Taxonomy (NCBI): domain Eukaryota; kingdom Viridiplantae; phylum Streptophyta; class Magnoliopsida; order Solanales; family Solanaceae; genus Nicotiana; species Nicotiana otophora. The sequence goes on along the minus strand of AWOL01S0001966.1, from coordinate 228,177 downwards.
CCCGATTCACACATAAAATCTATAAGGAAATACTTACCGAGCTAGAATGCTCATTATTACAAAATACCCAAATATCGGCCACAAGCACGCTAAGAGCATAATACCATCCTTGGGGAGGCAGATAGTGCCATACGCTACAAAGGTCAAGCTCAACTAAGGTGCGATATATGATCTGAATCTCGAGAGCCATCCTGCTCACATAACACCATCGCTACGTGGAACCTCAACACATATGAAATCATCAAGCCGTTTCACAACTCACATGGCATAATATAGTATTACATGAAATAGTCGGCGGCGAAATAACATCCAACATCTGAATACTCCTCCACAAGGAGCGATATGCCGAAATGAACACATCCGGCCCGATATAGATCCCACATTCATATTTAGATCCATTCACGGAGCTCCAGCCGATTCTGACCATACCGCACTGGGCTAATAACCTTTCAAGGATCCAGGATAAAACTATTTCCCATGACACATAAGAATAGCTGCCAAATCCAGAAAAAACATTCTCAGTTCACAACCAAATGAATCGAGTGCCCTTCAGGCATAAATTCTCATATCAACGATAGTACCACAACCTCCATACTTGGTTTCCATATTTAATCATTTAAGTGACTACCTGACATACTTATACAATCTTTCTGTGGGACATGCTCCCCCGACCTTCTGTACCAGACAAAGAGTCTGCACATTCATATTACCGGCCACATCAAAGTTGTAAAGCAATTCAAGAATCCGCATTCAGTATGCAAAGCCTCTTCACACTAGACACCGATCTCAGGTGACGCCAAAAACAATGCTAGTTGACTCTAACCATCTGAGTCTTTTCTCGCTCATCCGAGCTCGAGACATTCTTGTCAACACCGAACCGCAACCTTGATCCTCAACTTCCAAATCCCATGCTACTCACTGCACTTAATCATGCCAATGCGCAAGAGCACAAAAACTTCATCATAACTCCGGAACCACTAATAGGGTAAACACTTCATCATAGAGAAACATTTTACTTAGCTCATTTCAAGAGAACCATTGCAACACACAGCCAAATTCCCATAACCACAGAAAATACAAACCTAGAGTAGTGGTTTAAAGCATCATAATCCTTCCGGGATCCGTCTACACATAGCATGCCATAATATTCGAATGCTTCCAAATACGATCAATTACGGCAGCCGTCAAGCCTCACACACATCGCCACAATTCACATGTATAACTTAACATGCTGAAGGAACTGATCACTACCACCATCATGCCAATTCAACTGCTGCTAACTAGTACACTTATTCTGATACTTCCTCTATGAGTCCGAAGTTATTTTCTTCCATTCCTCCAATGCTACACCACAGACCAAAGAAGATATAGAACACTCCAAGCCCTTTTTATATTCTGCTGCAACATCTCAATACTAAACCATAATACGGACTCGAAATCCTTAGGCACCACACTTTAACTTTTGAGTACACTAGGACCGTTGTTGAGAGTCACCCACTCTGACTTGGTCCTAAATATAATCAAACTCCAAGGCTCCACTAGCACGTGAACGCCCTCTCAAGAAGCACTCGGTTGAATCACTTTCCTTGTAAATTAGCTATACACGAAGCATAAATCCTGAATCTTTCCCAAGCATGAACATGAGTCAATAAGGCCAACCATAGCACACATTCCTCAATCCTTTGCTCAAATTACCGCTAATGTTCTTTTTCCTTAGTCGTAATAACCCACCAATACACTGATAACCAGAAACTGCACAAGTTGACAACTATGCAATCCAATCATAGATGGTGGGGCTCTCCCACTTAGCTTGAAGCTACCATTGCATAACTCTGGAACCCACCAAGATTCCTTACCCTCATTGACGTGATCTTGCACAATCAATCCGCTAATTTGCCTCAAAATCTTCCTGTTAACCATTTCATGAACACCCTGGATCACTAGCCACGTTTTCATATTCAACCCCTCGCCGGATAGCCAGCAGAATTCTTCATAGAAGCTTCGTCAGCCACGCGACCACTGACCTACTCACAGGAGATGACCCACCTATGGAAATTACATGCCGACATCTTCCAACATCACTGCACTGGTACACTTACTACATAATCAGTAACCCATCATGAGCCCATGCTCAGTCACCAGCTGTACAAGTATGTTCACTCCTTATGGACATCAACTAAAAGGTGCGACAGTACATTCCCATCCAAAGTCATGTCGTATTCTTCCTATCACGTAACTCCTTCCCGTCGTATCCACTCTTCCCCGTATAATAGCCAATATTCCAAATTAAGTCCGTAGACCTAGTCACTGTCCACCATGAAATCCCGAATCACTCTAAACTTTTCCCAAGCCATGTAGCTATCCAACCACAAAACCCATTTGATACTCTGCCACTCTCCCACTTTGGTCAAACCCTTTCCTTTAAGCAACTACCCGACTTCTGTTTCTCACACTTGGCCTTCTAGAAATTTAACCACCGCACGACACCTCCCACATGTTCTTCCTCATCCTTCGCTGCCCAGTTGTTGCCTTAAATCAAAATCTACCTCTATAGAACTTGAACCAATTGATCTCTACCAACTTTAAACTTTTTCGAAGATCATTTTCCTTGAGCCCTCAACACCCGGACCACCGATTAAGTACTGAACCAACGCACACTTCAATCTCTGACAGCCACTTCCCTGGTACTATTTCACACTACCCTGCCCGAAGGCAAATTGATGAAGACCATAACATCGGCGAACTTAACATATTCAATCCAGGGTGAAGACACCACATCACAGACGAAAATTCCACCATGCTCGAAATACCAAGTCTCGTTACTCTGTCAACCCAAACCTGAACATTCATAGTCCGATTGCCTTTCCTTTGCCAGAAATAAAATACTGGATCTCTGAATCATGCACTGAGTAAACCTCCTTCCAAGTCATTTACTGCTTCGACGCATAGACAACATCCTACCATTACACGAACATGGTGTGATAGCAATGCACGAATCTTCAAAACGATCAATGCCAAACCTCAAAACCTTAGGTAATACTGATACTGAGCTGCAACGACAGATCGGCCTTCCGCAAGGCGGCGACAATAGCCCAATCAAATACGCAGGGAGAAACATCCTGCACCACATCTGTAGTACCATTAAAATCCCTCGATTCCAAATTTATAACAAGCGTTTCGCGTCCCGTAAGATAGAATAGGACCTGTACAAAAATGTGCAGTATGAGTACATAAATCAATGCGTACCCAGTAAATATCCAGTCTAACCTCGAAGAAGTAGTGACGAAGGGTCGACTTGGACACTTACTAGTGGTCCAATAATATCAGGTATAGTAAAGAAGTGAATGAATATGAGACAGAGTAAATATATGAAACAAACAAGTATAAAATACGTGGTACAATTTCCCTCTTTACCATTTACTAAAGCTCTCAACTAGAAAATTCCCTCCGTAACAGGAGCATATATATATATATATATATATAGATATAGTGGATTTCATCAAAGAGGTTGTTGTCATAATTCAAATCAGGGAAAACCCCTCAGATACACTGGCTCTTTCCAAATGTTACGCATAATTCCATGAGGATAATATATATATAGGAAATGCCGAGGCGTATGGCACAGTCCAACATAAAAGTAAAATGTGCACTGCCGAGGGGTCGAACGGCATTAACCATAGATGCATCTATTAACCTGCCGAGGAGAATGGCCCTCTCCAATGAGAGTGTGGTACATAAATCCTGCCGAGGCGAACGACCCGATCCTATAAGAGTAGTAGGAAATACCCCGCTCACGAATCATACATGCGACGCGGTCAAACATAAATTTAAGGAATCACCCCGCTCGCGGATCATGCTTGCGACATGGCCAAATATAAATTTAACATTAAAATCATATCTCTTTCTTGACTCTTTTCAAATAAGGGAAATTCAGGTTGTAGCTTTTTAAAGAAATTATCCCGCTCGCAAAACATACATGCGACACGATTACACACAGATCTCTTCAGCTATTATAATATTCCTCAATTCTTTTCGAAATTATGAAGTTCCAATGAAACCTTTTAAATCTTAAGTTCTTCAATTTCAACTCCTTTCAAAACATTTAATAAGCAGACTCAATCTCGCTCCCTCTTAAGGCAAACAATAAATATAAATCAATAACAATATCAACAAGGCATGATGTGAGCCTAAAATTACCCGGACGTAGTCATAGCTAGTACCTACGTACGGACTCTCGTCACCTCGTGCGTACGTAACCCCCCACAAATAGAGGCACATGATAATTTAGTTCACCTATGGGGTTAATTTCCTCTTACAAGGTTAGAAAGGAGACTTATCTCACTCCAAAGTTCCATAACCGGCTGCAAAGCCACTCCAACAACTCAAATTGATGCACGTCGCTCTAAAACTAGTCAAATATGATGCAACCAGATCAAAATATACTCTAATACTCATAATTAATTATTTTATAACAATTTTCAACTCTGCTTAAAAAATTATTAAAGCAACCCTCGGGCCCACATGCCCGGATTCCGAAAATATTTGAGGATAATCATTACCCATAACACTATGAACTCAAATATATGATTTATTCCGAATTCCATGCATAAATTCGTGGTCAAAATGCAAAAATACCAATTTCTAGGTCTTTCTTCAAAATCCAAAATTTCTACAAATTTTCATGTCTAAATCCATATATAATCCAAGTAGTTAACTTGCAATAGGTGGGAATCACTTACCTTGATATAGATAATGAAGATGGAGCTCCAAAATCGCTCCAAGATCGGCTCCCATGGCAGAAATGAAGTGAAAATGGCCAAAATCCCGTTTAAAACAACTAACTGCCCAGCACTGCCCTTCTTCGCGTTCGCGACCAATGCCTCGCATTCCCGAAGGCCAACGACCTCAGACCCATCTCCTCCTTTCTTCTTTGCGTTCGTGTCGCCTTGGCCGCGTTCGTGAAGGCTTTCCCAGTTCCTGCCTCGCGTTCGCGTCCACTATTTCGCGTTCGCAAAGGCCAAATCCAGCACCTCCTAAATTCCTCTTCGCGAACGCGGGACTTCCTTCGCGTTCGTGAAGAAGGAAACCAGACACTGGCAACAGCAGTCCAAACAACTCCAATTTGGTCTGAAACCATCCCGAAACACACCCGAGGCCCTAGGGACCCCGTCCAATCATACAAACTAGTCCCATAACATAACACAAACTTGCTCGAGACCTCAAATCACATCAAACAATATCAAAATCATGAATTGCACCCCAATTCAAACTTTAATGAACTTTGAAACATCAACTTCTACAATCGATGCCGAAACCTATCAAATCATGTCTGATTGTCCTCAAATTTTGCACACAAGTCATAATTGAATTACGGACCTACTCCAACTTTCGGAATTGGAATCCGACCCTGATATCAAAAAGTTCACTCCCAGTCAAATTTCTCACAATTATCCAAATTTCCAACTTTCGTCAAATGACCCCAAAATGAACGACAGGCCTCCAAATCCACTTCCGGACGCGCTCCCAATACCAGAAATCACCATACGGAGCTATTCCCAAACTCAGAATCCCAAAGGACGTTGATAACATTGAAATGCACTTCACCTCAAATTTAAGAAATGCTTCTAAAAATGCCCACTTCCATAATAGGCGTCGAAACGCTCCCGAGTCATCCAAAACTGATCCGGACATACGCCCAAGTCCAAAATCATCATATGAACCTGTTGGAACCTTCAAATCATGATTCTGAGGTTGTTTACTCAAACATCCAACCTTAATCTATTCTTCCAACTTAAAGCTTCCGAAATGAGAATTTTCTTTCCAAATCAACTCTAAACTTCCGAAATTCTAATTCCGACCATGCATACAAGTCATAATACCTGAAGTGAAGCTATGCATGGCCTCAAACTTCTAAATTACATGCTAGAGCTCAAAACGACCGGTCGGGTCGTTACAGGAAAGGAAACACACCCAACGTACCCAATAAATCACAATGAAGATGTCATGTGAGTAGTTTTGTGAAGAGATCTGCCAACTGGGCAGAAGATCGAAAAAAAGATAATGAAATCAACCCATCTAGATATTGTTCTCGAACAAAATGACAGTCAATCTCAACGTGCTTCGTCCGTTCATGAAAACAGGGGTTTTCGCTATGTGAATTGTTGCTTGGCTGTCGGAGTGAAGGGTGACTGGAAGAGAAATAGGAATTGACAGATCCTTAAAAAGATGAACCAACCATGTAAGCTCTATGACCATTCACCTCATAGATAGGTAGTCTGCCTCGGCCGAATTAAGTGAGAATGAAGTTTGCTTCTTGGATTTCCAAGAGATCGGAGAGGGGCCATGCAAATGTAAAAATCACTCACCGACTTCCTCAAGACCGGGCATATTGCCCAATCAGAATCACAAAAGGCTAGGAGTTGGAATAATGAGGAAGAAGACATAAACATCCCAAGCCCAGGATCTTTGAGCAAATAGCGAAGCACACGGAATGTGTAACGACCCGACCGGTCGTTTTGCTTTCTAGAACCTCGTTCCCCTAATTATGATTTCTTGTACTTGTTTGTACTGATTTATGACTTCTGGGGAGGTTGATTTGGGAATCGGAAGAGTTTGAGTTGAAATCGGAACATTTGGTTCCTTAAGATTACCTTAAAAGGACAAGTTTGACTTCGGTCAACATTTTTAGTAAATGACCTCAAAATCAGAATTTGACGGTTCCTATAGGTTTGTTTGATGATTTTGGACTTGGGCGTATGTTCGAATCGGGTTTTGGATGACCCGGGAGGGTTTTGGATCCCCTAGTAAAAGTTGGTTCTTGAAGAACTTTAAAGTTCTTTAAATTTGGTTTGGAGGGGTTTTTGGTGTTATCGAGGTCCAAATGGAATTTCGAAACCAGTAATAGTTCTGTAGTGTCATTTAAGACTTGCACGCAAAATGTGGTGTCATTCCGAGTACTTTATGTATGTGTCGGCGCATTGGAAGTAAATTGAAGAACTTGAAGTTCTTAAGTTTGATTCAATTGGTTTTAGGGTGTGATTCTTAGTTTTAATTTTATTTTGGGCATTCCGTGAGTTCGAGAGAGTCCGTTTTGTGATTCCAAACTTGTTGGTATGTTCGGGCGGGGCTCCGGGGGCCTCGAGTGCCAATTGGACGAGGCTCGGACTAAGTTGTGAATTTGGAACTACAGCTAAATGCACCAGATCTGTCATAACCACACCTGCGGTTGGCCAGCCGCAGGTGCGAGCCAAGCACCCAGAGATGCGATCCAAGGATGGCCAGCTAGATTCCGTTGATGCGACTCTTTCTACGCAGAAGCGGGAGCCCTTCCGCAGATACGGCCCCAGTCGGCCCAGCCAATTTCGCAGAAGCGGACATCTGGTCTGTAGAAGCGAATCTGCAGGTGCGGCCAATGCACCGCATGTGCAAAAATTGCAGGGGCAGTGAGGTTCACTTAATACGATACTTAAGCCATTTTCACTCATTTTCTCTCACTCTTTCGGCGATTATTAGAGCTTCTTGAGAAGGATTCCTACCTAGCTTTTAGAGGTAAGTAATTTATACCTATTATGAGCTTAATACTTAGATTATGGGTAGATTAACATGTGGAAATTAGTGAAAAACAAGGGTTTAGAGGAAAACCTAGGTTTTTGATAAAAACGAGATTTTACCACGAAATTTGTTATGGAATTTAGTAAAAATCATATATTTATGTTCCTAAGGTTATGGGTAACGACTTTCTCTGAAAATTTTTGGAATCCGAGTATGTGGGCCTGGGGTGAATTTTAGGAATCTTGCAATTTAGGGTGGGTAATCACTTAAATGGTGGAATTACGAACTTTTGAGCATAGATTGATTAGTTTATGTCATGTTTGACTAGCTTCGAGTCGTTTGGCATGAAATTTGGAGGTTTGAGCGCGTTCTTGAATTGGGAAGTAGGCTTTGAGGTGAGGTAAGCCTCATTTCTGACCTTGTAAGAGGGAATTAACCCCATAGGTGAATTAAATAAATGTTTGTACCTAATTGTGGGGGCTACGTACGTACAAGGTGACGAGAGTCCGTACGTAGCTACTATTATGCTATTATCCAGGTAGTTTAGGACATGTATCATGCTATACTTAGAATGTTTGTGCCCTTACTTGCTAATATAATCGATTAGTAATGATAGAAAGTGATAAACGAATTGTATAAGGTTAAATTCACTTACTTGAATTTTGTATGAGATACTTGACTGTAAATGGAAAACTTGTGTTTTCTTGAAAATAATTGTTATTTGTGGATCGAGCCGAGCACCTCGGTAGTAAATAGATGCATCTATGGTTCGTGCCGTTCTACCTTCCGGCAGTGCATAATTTAATATTATGTTAGATCGGGTCGTACAACCTCGGCATAATTGCGCATGTTAATTATTTGGAAATTCTACGTGATTTATACGACTTATATGCCATGAAATGTAAGTGGTTAAATGATATGACCGAAATTGAAATTTTAAATTTATGAAAGAAGTACTTATCTCATTGATAGGTGCATGGACAGATGGACTAGGCTACACCTTCCTATCTTCGGAGGTGAGCACTATGAGGATGCCCAGGATTTCATAGATAAGTGCAGGGACAGACTGCACAACATGAGGATACTGAAGTCTCATAGGGTTGACTTCACTACTTTCCAGCTGGATGGCAAGGCCCATAGATGGTGGCAATCTTATCTTCTTGGCAGGCCAACGGGTTCTCCTCCCATGACTTGGAGCCAGTTCACACAGCTTTTCCTGGATAGGTATATTCCACCCTTGGAGAGGGAAGAGTTGCGGTATCAGTTTGAGCAGCTTGAGCAGGGTCAGATGTCAGTGACCGACTATGAGGCGAGGTTTTTTGAGTTGTCTCGCCATGCACTTATGATACTTCCTACGGATGCAGAGAGAGTACAGAGGTTTGTTATGGGGCTGCACTCCGGTATTAGGGCCAATATGGCCCGAGAGGTTGAGATGGGGACATCTTATCAGCTAGTAGTGGAGATTGCTCAGAGGATTGAGAGCTACCATCAGAGAGGGAGAGAGCAGATGCAGCAGGACAAGAGGGCCCGTTTCTCTGGAGAGTTTAGAGGTGCCCTGGCTAGGGGAAGAGGTCAGTTTGTGAGGACTCAGCCTAGCAGGCCCCCATATTCATCACCACCACCTCCTCGAGGTGCTCAGCGTGCCCCTATTTCTGTGCCACACCAGAGAGTTCTTACCACTCACCAGCCCTCCAGGGTTCTTCAGGTGGGTACTCATGTCACAAGGGTTCTTCGAGCTCCTATATTAGTGCCATGCCGGAGGGTTCATACCGCCCACCAGCTATTCAGGCTTCTTCCAGTGGGTCTACAGGCCATCAAGATCATACATCGGGGCAGAAGATCGCCTCACCGGGGAGCTGTTTCGAGTGCTGAAATCTTGATCACATGAGGAGATTCTGCCCTAGGCTTTGGGGCAAGGCAATGCAACAGGGTCAGCAACCCATGATTACAACACCGGTTGTCCGACCGCCCAGAGGTGGAGGGCAAGCTGGCAGGGGTCGTACTAGAGGTGGAGGCCAGGTAGGGGGAGGCCAGTCAGCTACTGTTCAGTCAGGCGGAGGCCAGCCCGCCGGTGCTCCAGCCAGATTCTATGCTTTTCCGGCTAGATTAGATGCATTGGCCTCAGATACAGTGATCACAAGTATTATTTTGGTATGCGGTAGGGATACTTTGGTATTATTTGATCCAGGGTCTACCTCTTCATATGTGTCATCTATGTTTGCTTGTTTTGTGGATATTCTTTGTGAGTCCTTGGGTACTCCTATTTATGTGTCCACTCCTGTGGGCGATTTTGTGGTTGTGGATCGGATCTACCGGTCCTGTGTGGTCACATTCTGTGGTTATGAGACTAGGGCGGACCTTCTGCTACTTGATATGATCGACTTTGAGGTCATCCTAGGCATGGACTGGTTATCTCCATACCATGCCATCCTCGATTGTCATGCCAAGACTATTACTTTAGCGATGCCAGTATTATCGAGATACGAGTGAAAGGGTTCCCCGGTTAGTACAGCTAGTCGGGTCATCTCTTTTCTGAAGGCTTGACACATGGTCGAGAAGGGTTATTTGGCTTATCTAGCTTATATTCGGGATACCACCGCAGAGGCTTCGACAATTGATTCCGTGCCAGTAGTCCGGAAGATCGCCGATGTGTTTCCTTTTGACCTTCCAGGCATGCCGCCAGATGGTGATATTGATTTATATATTGATTTGGCTCCAGGCACCCTGCCTATATCTATCCCACCGTACCGTATGGCTCCAAAAGAATTGAAAGAGTTGAAGGAGCATCTTGAGGAGTTGTTAGCAAAGGGGTTTGTGAGACAAAGTGTATCACCTTGGGGTGCACCAGTGTTATTTGGGAAGAAGAAAGATGGGACTATGCGGATGTGCATTGATTACTGCCAGTTGAACAAGGCTACCATCAAGAACAAATACTCATTGTCGCGTATCGATGATTTGTTTGACCAGTTGCAGGGTGCTAGGGTGTTTTCTAAGATCGACTTTATATCGGGGTACCATCAGTTGAAGATACGGGACTCAGATGTTTCGAAGATTGCCTTTCGTACCAGATATGATTATTATGAGTTTCTAGTGATGTCCTTTGGCTTGACTAATGCCCCAGCGGCATTTATGAATTTGATGAACCGGGTGTTCAGGCCTTATATTGATTCCTTCGTTATTGTTTTCATTGATGACATCTTGATTTACTCACGTAGCCTGGGGGAGCACGAGCAACATTTGAGAGTGGTACTTTAGACCTTGCGAGAACAGAAGTTATATGCTAAGTTCTTCAAGTGTGAGTTTTGGCTAGAGTCTGTGGAATTCTTGGGGTATGTTGTATCAGGAGAAGGTATTAAGTTCTCCGATGATTGTGAGGCGAGCTTCCAGAAGCTCAAGATTGCTTTGACTACAGCATCGGTTCTACTGTTGCCTTTCGGCTCGGGGATGTATACAGTATATTGTGACGCTTCACGCGTTGGCCTGGGTTGTGTATTGATACAGGATGGGCGAGTTATTACATATACTTCGTGTCAGCTGAAGATTCATGAGAAGAATTACCGTGTGCACGATCTAGAGTTAGCCGCGATTGTTCATGCTCTTAAGATATGGAGGCATTATCTGTATGGGGTGTCATGTGAGGTTTATACTGATCACCGCAGCTTGCAGCACTTGTTCAAGCAAAAGGATCTCAATCTAAGGTAGCACATATGGCTTGAGTTACTAAAGGACTATAATATCACTATTATTTATCATCCAGGTAAGGCGAATGTAGTCGCGGATGCCTTGAGTAGGAAGGCAGTGAGTTTTGGTAGTTTGGCATTCATTTCAGCTAAGGAGAGACCATTAGCTTTGGACATTCAGTCCCTGGCTAACAGACTGGTGAGGTTGGATATTTTAGAGCCCAGTCAAGTAATTGCTTGTGTTGTTGCCCAGTCTTCACTATTGGTGCAGATCAAGGCAAGACAGATTATTGATCCGCACTTGGCAATCCTCAGGGAGACGGTACTACAGGGTGGTGCCAATGAGGTTTCTATGGGCAAGGATTGTGTTCTGCGACTCCAGGGTCGTTTATGTGTTCTTACTGTCGATGGCTTAAGGGAGAGGATCCTAGAGGAGGCACACATTTCATGGTATTCTATTTATCCAGGTGCTACAAAGATGTATCATGACCTGAGACAGCATTTTTGGTGGCGGCGGATGAAGAAAGACATAGTTAAGTATGTGTCTAGGTGCCTAAATTTCCAGCAAGTCAAGTATGAGCAACAAAGGCTAGGTGTCCTACTTTAGCAGATGACTATACCTGAGTGAAAATGGGAGCTCATCACTATAGACTTCGTAGTTGGATTGCCGCGGACCTTGCGGAAGTTTGATGCAGTTTGGGTCATTATCGATAGATTTACCAAGTCGGCACAGTTCATTCCGGTTGTGACTACATATACTTCAGAGAAATTGGCCCAGATTTATATTGAGGAGATAGTTCGGTTACACGGTGTGCATGTTTGCATCATATCATATAGAGGCCCTCAGTTCACTTCACATTTCTGAAGAGCCGTACAAAGTGAGTTGGGGACCCGTGTAGAGCTCAACACAACATTTCATCCACAGACCGATGACCAGTCAGAGCGTACAATACAGATATTGGAGGACATGCTCAGAGCATGTGTGATCGACTTTGGGGGATAGTGGGATCAGTTTTGGCCTTTGGCTGAGTGTTTTTACAATAACAGTTATCAGTCCAGCATCGAGATGGCTCCATTTGAGGCTTTATATGGTCGGCGATGTCGTTCTCCCATCGGGTGGTTTGAGCCTGGCAAGGCTAAGTTATATGGTACGGATTTGGTAAAGGATGCCTTGGAAAAGGTAAAGTTAATTCAGGAGTAACATCGCACAGCACAGTCTAGATAGAAGGGTTATGCTGATCAGAAAGCACGCAATGTATCATTTATGGTCGGCGAGAAGGTTTTCTTGAAAGTCTCACCGATGAAGGGTATTATGAGATTCGGAAAGAAGGGCAAGTTGAGCCCAAGGTTTATAGGCCCATTTGAGGTGTTGAGGCGAGTTGGCGAGGTAGCTTATGAGCTTGCTTTACCTCCCAGCCTATCGGGGATTCATCCAGTTTTTCACGTGTTTATGCTCTAGAGGTATCACGCCGATTTATCTCATGTGTTAGACTTTATCACTATTCAGCTAGATGAGAGCTTGGGTTATGAGGAGGAGCCAGTTGCCATTGTTTCTAGACATGATCGCCAGTTGAGATCCAAGAGGATTTCTGTGGTAAAGGTTCAGTGAAGGGGCCAACAAGTCGAGGAGGTGACCTGGGAGTCCGAGAAGGACATGCGGAGCAGATATCCACACTTATTCAGCACTTCAGGTATGAATCTAAACATGTTCGAGGACGAACGTTTGTTTAAGAGGTGGAGAATGTAACGACCCAACCGGTCGTTTTGCTTTCTAGAACCCTGTCCCCCTAATTAAGACTTCCCGTACTTGCTTTTACTGATTTATGACTTGCGGGGATGGTTGGTTCGGGAATTGGAAGAGTTTGGGTTGAAATTGGAACACTTGGTTCCTTAAGGTTGGCATAAAAGGACAAGTTTGACTTCGGTCAATATGTTTAGTAAACTACCTCAGAATCGGGATTTGAAAGTTTTAATAGGTTCATATGATGATTTCGGACTTGTGCGTATATTCGTATCGGGTTTTGGATGACCCGGGAGTGTTTTGGCGCCCAATAGTGAAAGTTGGTTCTTGAATAACTTTGAAGTTCTTTAAATTTGGTTTGGAGCGGGTTTTGGTGTTATCGAGGTCCAAACGGAATTTCGAGACCGGAAATAATTCCATAGTGTTATTTAAGACTTGCACGCAAAATTTGGTGTCATTCCGAGTAGTTTAAGTACGTTTCGGCACATTGGGAAGTAAATTGAAGAACTTTAAATTCTTAAGTTTGATTCAATTTGTTTTAGGGTATGATTCTTAGTTTTAATGTTGTTTCAGACGTTCCGTGAGTTCGATCGAGTCCGTTTTGAGATTCCAAACTTGTTGGTATGTTCGGGCGGGGCCCTGGGGGGGCGAGTGCCAATCGAACGAGGCTCAGACTAAGTTGTGAATTTGGAACTACAGCTGAATGCACCAGATCTGTCATAACCGCAGCTGCGGTTAGCCAGCCGCAGGTGCGAGCCAAGCCCCCGCAGATGCGATCCAAGGATGGCCATCTAGGTTTCGCAAATGCGGCTCTTTCTACGTAGAAGCGGGACCGCAAAAGCGGGAGCCCTTCCGCAGATGCGGCCCCAGTCGGCTCAGCCAATTTCGCAGAAGCGGACATCTGGTCCGTATAAGCGAATCTGCAGGTGCGGCCAATGCACCGCAGATGCAAAAATCGCAGGGGTAGTGAGGTTCACTTAATACGAGACTTAAGCCATTTTCACTCATTTTCTATCACTCTTTGGGCGATTATTGGAGATTCTTGATAGGGATTCCCACCTAGCTTTTGAAGGTAAGTAATTTCTATCTATTGTGAGTTTAATACTTAGATTTTGAGTAGATTAACATGTGAAAATTAGTGAAAAATAAGGGTTTAGAGGAAGACCTAGGTTTTTGATAAAAATGATATTTTACCACGAAATTTGTTATGGAATTTAGTAAAAATCATATATTTATGTTCCTAAGGTTATGGGTAACGACTTTCTTTAAAATTTTCCGAAATCCGAGCATGTGGGCCCGGGGGTGAATTTTAGGAATCTTGCAATTTAGGGTGGGTAATCACTTAAATGGTGAAATTATGAACTTTTGAGCATAGATTGATTAGTTTATGTCATGTTTCACTAGCTTCGAGTCGTTTGGCGTCAAATTTGGAGGTTTGAGCACGTTCTTGAATTGGGAAGTAGGCTTTTAGGCGAGGTAAGTCTCCATTCTAACCTTGTAAGAGGGAATTAACCCCATATGTGAATTAAATAAATATTTGTACCTAATTGTGGGGGCTACGTACGTACGAGGTGACGAGAGTCCGTACGTAGCTACTATTATGCTATTGTCCGGGTAGTTTAGGACCCGTATCATGCTATACTTGGAATGTTTGTGCCCTTACTTGCTAATATAATCACTTAGTCATGATAGAAATCGATAAAAGAATTGTATAATGTTAAATTCACTTACTTGAAGGTTTGTATGAGATACTTGATTGTAAATGAAAAACTTGTGTTTTCTTGAAACTAATTGTTAGTTGTGGATCGAGCCGAGCGCCTCGGTAGTAAATAGATACATCTATGGTTCGCGCCGTTCGACCCTCTAGCAGTGCACAATTTAATATTATGTTGGATCGGGCCGTACGACCTCGGCATAATTGCGCATGTTAATTATTTGAAAATTCTTCGTGATTTAGACTGCTTAAAGGCCTTGAAATGTAAGTGGTTAAATGATACGACCGAAATTAAAATTTTAAATTTATGAAAGAAGTACTTATCTCTTCCCTAATTGAACTGTCAGAATTATTCATGATATCTATACTTAGCATAACACTTTAGTTACATTATTATTGGCCCTAGTAAGTGTCAAGCCAACCCCTTGTCACTACTTCTTCGAGGTTAGGCGGGATACTTACTGGGTACATATTATTTATGTACTCATACTACGCTTCTGTACTTAATTGTACAGAATTTGAAGCTGGTGCATCTAGTTACCCGCCCGGCGCGCATACCTGATCTTGGACCGAGACTTCACCATGAGCTTCCCCTTCTAAGCCATTCAGCAGCATGCCGAAGTTTCTCTTTTGTTTATATCTGTATATTCTATTTCAGACAGTAAGATAGTTATCTTTTGTATATTCTACTAGTTGCCCACACACTTGTGACACTAGATCTTGGCACGTATTAGTAGACTTTGATTTTTGGGTTGTAATTCAATAGTTATAACTGCTTTTAGATGTTCCGTTTGTTTGCCTTAAAAATCCTTTATTTATCAAATGCTTTAAATGTAAGTAAAGCTAAATGTTGAAATTGTTTAATAAACAAAAAATGGGAAATCACTAAGTTATTCACTGTTGGCTTGTCCAGCAACGGTGTTGGACGCCATCACGGCCTGACATGAAATTGGGTCGTGATAGAATGTTGCATCTAGGTGTGGTTGTCTTGGGTCCTGCATGTACTGGCTGAGGTGCTGGACCGTGAAGGACAAGTATGGCCAGGTGTGAGTGAGGTAGTTAAGTTTTCCAAGGAGATGACGATACAAGGTGGGATCCTTTATTGGTTCCCTTGTTGGAGTAGATAGACGAGTAGATGAATCAAGTGGAGAAGAAACATGTGGCAAATGGAGGGAGTCAAATTCTTGGAGAAGGTCTAAAGTGAATTTGTGCTGAGAAAGGATGAGTCCATCTGTTTCTCGGATAACTTCCATCCCTAGAAAAAAATGTAAGTCCCCGAGAGCTTTAATTCTGATTTCTTGATTGAGAAATTCTTTCAATGCATGCAATTATGCACTGTCATTTCCTGTCAAGAGTATATCATCCACATAGATAGCCACTATAGAAATGGAAGAATATGACTTTTTAAAGAACAAGGAATAGTCGTTCAACGAGTAAGTGAATCCCTTAAAGTTCAAAGCAGTTGTAAGTTTAGCATACCACTGTCGAGATGCTTGTCGTAGCCCACAAAGTGATTTCTTTAACTTGCATGAGTAGGTAAAGGAGGTACAATCCCACGTGGGAATTTCATGTACACTTCTTCATTTAGGTCTCCATGTAGGAAAGCGTTATTCATATCTAGTTGGTATAGACCCCATCCTTTCTTTACTGCAGTGGCCGATATGCATCTGATTGTAGTTATTTTCACCACGGGTGAAAAGGTTTCATTGAAGTCTATGCCCTCTTTCTGTATGTCTCCTCTAATGACTAATCTTGCCTTTAGTCTTTCCACACTGCCATCTGAATGTTGTTTAACCATATAAACTCATTTTCATGGTAAAGCTTTACTCTCATGTGGTAATTCAACCACTTCCCAAGTCTTATTAAGTTCAAGAGCCTCAATATCTTTGTCCATTGCTTCTTGCCACCCTAGGTGATGTGCTGCCTATAAATAGTTGAGAGGTTCTTATATATTGGACAGTGTGTTTAGCATGTGTTGATTAGTAGAAGATAGTCCACAGAAAGATATACAAGTAGGTGTAACAGGTGTGAGAAAACAAGAGTTGCTAACATATGTGAGTTGGAGTGCATTATAGATATAATCCTTGAGATAAGATAGAGTTGTGTGTAGTCTGGTAGACTTCCTAATAAGAACATCCATCATAGGATCAGAATTTAGAGAAGGAAAAGCAGGTACAAATGTATGTGATTGACTAGGTGATACTGGAGAATATGGAGAGAGCTTAGAAGAAGATCTAGTGGAAATAGGTGTGCTAGGATGAATTGAAGAAATGGAAGGAGAACAAAAATCAATTGATGATTCAGTAGGGTCTTGGGAAACTTCAGTGTGAGGTATGGTAGCAAAGGGTGAAAGTTCTGGAGTCTGGTTACTTACACTAACTTTAGCAGTGGGTAAAG
Source organism: Nicotiana otophora (assembly GCA_000715115.1). NCBI lineage: Eukaryota > Viridiplantae > Streptophyta > Magnoliopsida > Solanales > Solanaceae > Nicotiana > Nicotiana otophora. Next base: position 211,094 of record AWOL01S0001966.1, on the reverse strand, counting down.
AAACATCAGAAGAAGAATTAGACTTAATAGAAGCAAATGGAAAGAATTCTTCATAAAATACAACATCTTTAGAAATGAAGGGCTTTAAATTCTTGAGTTTCAACACTTTGTAACCCTTCTTTCCATGAGGATAACCTAAGAACACATAAGGAGTAACACTTGGTTCAAACTTAATTCTATGATTTGAAAGAGTGGAAGCAAAACACAAACACTCAAAACATCTAAGGTTAGAGTAATTTGGCTTACTTTTAAAGAGAACTTCATAGCGAGTTTTAAATTTTAAAACACTTGAAAGAAACCTGTTGATCAAATAGGTTGCGGTAAGAAGGCAACCACCCCAGTATGATATAGGTAGGTATGATTGGTATAATAAGGCTCTGGATGTCTCTAATAGATGCTTGTGCTTTCTCTCCACAACTTCATTTTGTTGTGGTGTGGACACACAAGTGGTTTGACGAATAATACCTTGTGACTGAAAAAATTTCTGATTGAATGTTCCCACTTTCCAATTCAAAGGCATTATCTGACCTTATAATTTTGACCTTGCTGTTAAACTGCCTTTCTACCATGGCTAGAAAGCCTTTTAGAATAGTGAATGCATTGGATTTGTTGGTTAGTAGATAAGTCCATGTTCCTCTACTGAAATCATCAACAATTATAAGAAAATACTTAAAACCATCATATGTAGCACTATTGTATGGTCCCCAGGTATCCACATGAATTAATTCAAACACTTTCTTGGTAGAAATAGAACTAGAGGGAAAAGAAAGTTTGGATTGCCTAGCCATAGGACAAATAACACATGGAGTGGAAAATTTAAAACAGTTGGATATATAAACTGATGGAACATCTTTTATATTGCTAAGGGGCAAATGGCCTAATCTGTAGTGCCACAGCTTTTCCTTTATACTTGAATCAGAAAAACTAAAACATGATTGTAAACCATAATTGCAAACAGAATTCCTTCTTAGAATAAAAACTCTTCTAAACTTAGGTGAACTCTTAGACACTACTGTTGTATGTCTAGATCTGAGAATGTGTAGAGGCCTCCTTCCTCTTTACCAAACTCCAGTGGGCTCTTCACTGAAGGGCCCTGCAGAAGAAAACATGAAGAGGGAGTGAATAAAATATATTGCTTGAGTTGTCTGCACAACTTGTGCACAGACAACAGATTATATTTAAAGAATGGAATGTAAAACACATTTCGCAGAATCAGATTAGGCAAAAGAGAAACAGTTACTGAATGGGTGATTTTAACTCTATAAGAGTTAGGGAGTTTAACCGTGAGAGGTTCAGGCAAGATTTTTAAATTTGTGAAAGATTGTTTGTTGAAAGACATATGTTTTATTGCTCCACTATCCAATATCCAAGAATCATCATTGATTTGAATTAAACAGGCAAAAGAGTCAAAGAAATTGGTTATACCAGCACAGCTCACATTTGCTGCAACATTAGAGGTTCCTGTATTGTTTTGTCCCATTTTCACTTGCTGAAGGAGCTGCAGCAGTTCAGCCACATTCTCCTTGGTAAGATTCTGACCTCCTGTTGCATTTTCTGCTCCATGTTCACTTTCCTCATTTGAAAAGAAAGTTTTGTTTGCATGGACACCTCCCTGAAACTTTTTCTACTTTGTGAACTTGAAATCTGCTGGAAACCCATGAATCCTATAGCACTAATCTATGCTATGTTCAGGCTTCTTGCAATAAGAAAAAATTCCTGCATTTTTCTTAGATTCAAAACTTATTTTCTGCATCTTGTTCTCATTAAATTTCCTGAAGTTTCCTGGTTGATTTGCAGCAATGAATGAGGCAGATTCCTCTGAGTATGTAGGGGTAGCATGTATCTCCCTTTGTTTCTGATCTTGAATCACAAGAGAGTATGCCTGTCCAATGGAAGGTAAAGGTGATGACAATAAAATGTTACTCTTTACCCCAATAAATATGTCATTCAGTCCCATTAGAAACTATAGTAGCCTCTCATCTTGGTGTGCTTTCAAGCATTTGACATTTGCTCTACACTCACTCAGAAACACAAGCAGAAAATGTATTGAGTGCATCTAGTTTATCCCATAGGCTCTTCATTTTGGTGAAGTAAGTTACCACACTTGAATTTTCTTGCACCACTGAACTTAGCTCTTTTTGTAGTTGGAACAACTTTGCTCCATTTTCTTGACTAAATCTGTCTTCCAGGTCACTCCATAAATCCTTTGCACTCTGTGAATAGAGAACACTCTCAGCCATCTCTTTGGACAAGGAGTTGAGTAGCCATGAAAGTACCATGTCATTGCATCTAGCCCAAGCTTGCTGGATTCCAGAATCAGCCTTAGAGACAACCACGGTACCATCGATAAACCCAATTTGTTCTTTGCAGATAAGGCAATAATGACTGCCCTTCTCCAACCTCCATATCCGTTTTCATCAAAAGCTGAGGACACAAGATTCATCCCCGGATAGTCAGAAGGATGAAGGTAGTAAGGGTGAGTGGAGTCAATCACTCTTGAAGTAATGGTAACTGCAGGTGTAGGAGCATTGGTGGTGGTAGTAGCAGAAGCTAGAGTATCAGCCGATTGTGGTAAAGAATCCATAGCAGACAAGCTTAAGAGAAAAAGAAAAATGAAGAAGGAAAATTGATTTATGACTGAGAAAGCAGAAAATGATAGCAGAATCAAACCTGCTCTGATACCATGAGAAAATGAGAGAATGATTCGAAGATTTTCTTCTTTTGTATATTCAACAAAGATGTGTGTTTAGTCACTGTACATACCTAGAATTATATACAAAATGAATGAAGTTGTACATAAAATAAAATATAAGGAAGGAAGAAATAATTAAAAATACATTATGTAATGTGTTGAGCCCTATGGGAATAAATAATTAAAATACATGGTGTAATGTGCTGAGCACTATGGGAATATTATGGAACAATGTAGTAATGGGAATAAACAATTAAAGTACATGGTGTAATATGCTGAGCACTAGGGGAATATTCTGGAACAATATAGTAATTGTATTTCATAATTAGAAAATCCTAGACATTTTTCTGCAAAGGTTTATCGTCTTCAACATCATTAATGGTAGTATTCTTATATATTCTACCAAACGACCCCTTAGAGCCAGTTCATAAAATTGATCAATAGTCAACTACGCCCAATTACTGTGTCAAAGTCAACTCATTCCTATAATCCCATCATTAGGCATTATCAATGGTCAACTCCGCTAAATTATTATGCCAAAATCATTTTATAATCAAAACATATTCCCATCATTAGGCAATTAGGAGCAGCTTGAAATTTTGCCTAATAACATCTTATTTGTACGCCAATGCTCAAAACAAGGGTTGGATTGTTATATTCTTTGCCCATGTTATCTCACAGTTTTACAATTATTTTATGAGTATACTAGCTGGCAAAGGCGGACTATATATGCGGATTAACCCAGTAGCTTTAGTTCAAATCATGTATTTATCTTAAAAATTTTATTAAATATGTATAAATTATTAATTTAAAACTCAGTAATTTAAAAGAATGAAGAATTAACCCAAATAGCCATTCACCCAACCGTTTAAACTAAAAATAGCCGATGGAGGTATATAATATATGCATAATTTATGTATTATATGTATATACTTGTGTATAATTAATTTATAAACTATGTATATTGCTATAAAAAGTAAACAATGAATATAGACGGCTATTTATGTAAAAATTCCGAACACATAAGCTTGAAATCTTGGCTCCGCCTCTGCTAGCCGGCTAGTTGCGGCCTGCAGGGAAATGAAACAGTTTGTGGAATTGTGGTTCTGAATCATGTTGTTCCTCGTTGAATTTTGATTGTATTTTGGAAACAAAGAAAGGCTTTTGAATGAAGACTTTCAATTGTCCATATTAATAGCATTCTCTTAAAGTCATCACCCTCTATTTGTTTGGCATAGTTACCTAAAATGAAAATAGAAATTAAATAAACTTAAGAACATGGATTCCAAAATATAATTTTGAGATATGGATCATGAATAAATGTCCAATCTTAATTCTATGAGCAATTTATTAGAATTATCTTTTGATATATTGCATATTGCTGTGTCTCGTTTAGAACTGTGTACCAAGACGATTTCAAGAAATTTCATACAACTTATACTTTGTTGATATGATAATTTTAGCTGGTTTTTAGAGGAATAACTACAATTACATACGATAAGATTCCAAGATAACTGGAATCAGCTATACGAGTAGTCACTATATATTTATCACTCTGTAACATATTACCCTTGTGTTTCCACTTCGTAAATGTACTTATTTTCTTTCTTTTAGGCAGAAGAATAGAAGTTAATACATCCACAAACTGAGATTTGTTTGGGTTGATCTAAGATGAAAATTTTAAACACAAATTCTGATAACATGGCTTATATGTTCTCAATTAATTTAAAAAGAGTACCCTTCCTAGTTTTTTTCTTTTTATTTTTATCATAAAACAAATTAGTTTCTTCAGTCAAAGAGTTAATATAATCTCTTTCAAGACATGACATTAGGTTTCTTAACTCTCTTTCTCTCTTGTTGGAATTACAGTTTCAAGAGAGTTATCTAATTAGAAGAATATGACACCATTCAATTTGATGGGAACAAGCGAATGGATGTGATGGTCTGAATGATGGACAAACTACGGGCTAGAAGTATCAACTTCAAAAGTTGTTGCTTTTGTTATGCTCTGGTACCATCTTAAAAATATTAAAAGAGAGAATGTGAAAGAGATAATGGTTGAATGATTCATGTGTATTTCATTCCCCGACAGGAGCAATATTTATATAGTACAAAAGAATATCAATCATTTACTTAATCTAAGCCTAAATATGTGTGATCCACTTATCACGTGATCTAATACACCTAATAGGAAAGAATAGATTCAAACTAAATAGAAAGAAAATATATGAAAGTAAATACAAAGATATTTCTTACCCCCACCCACCCAGGGGCGGATGCAGCTTAACATGACCGGGTTCAACTGAACCTAGTGTTTTCGACGCGAAGTATAAATTTATAAGTAAAAATTACTAAAATTGCAATAAATAATAGATATGAACTCATAACTTTAAAAATATGATAGGTTCAATACCAAAAATCTTGAAGGTTGAACCCAGAAAGCTTCAATCTTGGATCCGCCTCTGCACCCACCCCACCCCCAAAACCCACCTCCAAAATGTATTATGTTCTCGTAACACTACTATATATCCGAGTGGCATATTGTTAAAGGCTTCTCAATGCTACTTATCAACAACAGTAGTTCCAATTGCATGCAGGGGCGGAGCTAGAACACAGGTTACGGGCTTGGCTGAACCCAGTAACTTTAATCCAAACTCTATATTTGTCTTAAGAAATCTATTAAATATCTGCAAATTATTAATTTAGAACCCAGTAAGTTAAACAGACTAGATTCCTAAACCCATAAACTTCAAATTCTAGTTATTTGTGATGACCCAAAATGTCATCTTTAAATTTAATAATTAATTCTGTGTACTAAGACCTCGAAAAGCACTATTTATCATTCTTCAACTTGAGTGCGCAGTCCGTAAAATTTTCTGGAAAGTTTTTATGTGAAAAATAGATTAAAATATGAATTAGAGCTTTAAAACTCATCTGAGTTGACTTTGGTAAATATTTTGACCAAACAGACTCGGATCAGTATTTTGACAGTTCCGGTAGGTCCGTATCGTGAATTGGGACTTGGGCGTATGCCCGGAATCATATTCCGAGGTCCCTAGCCCGAGATATGGATTTTTGATGAAAATTTTAAGTTCAAATAGTGACCGAATGTCGAATTATATGCAAACAACCTCAGAATAGAGTTTTGATGATTCCAACAGCTCCGTATAGTGATTTTGGACTTAGGAGCGTGATCGGAATTTTATTTGGAAGTCCGTAGTGAAATTAGGCTTGAAATGGCTAAAATAGGAACTTTGACCGGGGAGTTGACTTTTTGATATCGGGGTCGGAATCCAATTCTGAAAATTTTTACAGCTCCGTTATGTCATTTATGACTTGGGTGCAAAATTTGAGGTCAATCGGACTTGATTTAATAGGTTTCGACATCGAATGTAGAAGTTGGAAATTCTAAGTTTCATTAAGATTGAATTGGAGCATGATTCGTGATTTTAGCATTGTTTGATGTGATTTGAGGTTTCAAATAAGTTCGTATGATATTTTAGGACTTGTTGATGTATTGGGTTGAGGTCCCGAGGGTCTCGGGTGAGTTTCGTATGGTTAACGGATCAAAAGTGAGACTTAGCTGCTGCAATATTTCTGCTGGAAAGCTGTCAAACATCGGGCTGCCTGTCAAAATAGGGATGCCTGCCAAAATCGGGCTGCCTGCCAAAATCGAGGTCCTTGATAAAATCGAGGTCCCTGACAAAATCGATCTCCCTGACAAAATAGGTACCTGAAAAAATCGAGGTCCCTGACAAAATCGAGCTCCCGAGATCTTTGGTCTCATTCTCGATTCTGAGATATACCATAAGACCAATAAGTTGATTTGAAATCTCACTATCAACCTCTTGGCCTAAAAAAAAGTAATCTTTCTCGAGCTCCCGAGATCGAGCTCCCAAGATCGATCTGGATAAATCGAGCTCCCAAGATCGAACTGGACAATCGAGCTCCCAAGATCGAACTGGACAGATTTGTAAGTTATAAAAACAGAGGCATTCAACCCATTTGCCATTTTTGATAAACTTGAGCTTGAACAGAGGCGACTTTTGACAGATTTTCAAGGAAAGACATTTGGGGTAAGTGATTCTAACTCGGATTTAGTCAATATACACGAATATATCATTGTTTTCACCATTTAATTAGTGTTTTGAGATAGAAATTTGGGAAAATTTTAGAAATCTCATAGAAACGAAATTTTGAGATTTCGGTGTCGATCCGGAGTCGGATTTGAGTGAAACTGGTATGGTTGAACTCGTAATTGAATGGTGAGTTTCGCCGGATTCCGAGATGTGGGTCCCACGAGCGATTTTGAACTAATTTCCGATTTTATTAAAAAATATAGTATTTTCTTATGAAATTAATTTCTATAATTTTTGTTGACTGTATCGAATTAATTGTGACTAGATATGAGTCGGAAAAATCGAGGAAAAAGCACAATACTTGGTTAAATTGGAGCAAGTCGAGGTAAGTGACTTGTCTAACCTTGTGTGGGGGAAATTTTCCCTAGGATTGGTATTGACGTGATTATTGAAATGTGTTGAAAGTCGTGTGCACGAGATGACGAGTGTGTACACGGGCTAAATATGAAAGATTATATTTTTAAATTGTGTAGATTACTGTTGCGCATTTATTAAATTAATTTATCTTGTTATATTCTTCATCATTGATCTGAGATATATACTTCAAATTTGTTTGTTCTTTTCCTACTAATTGTTTTACATGTTCAGTTGAAACTTGGTTTCTTTTATTCTGTGCATTATTTGAAGGTTGATTTTCTTTAAATTAAATATTATTANTTTGATCTTTTCTTACTAATTGTTTTACCTGTTTAGTTGAAACTTGGTTTCTTTTATTCTGTGCATTATTTGAAGGTTGATTTTCTTTAAATTAAATATTATTAATATGAAGTATTTGACATTTTTAAACTTGATATTGAAGCAACGTATTAAAGATTTTGAAATATTATTTTCCTAAATTATTTACTCCTGAATATTTTTGTACTCATTGTGATGGAGCAGTGAGCTATTTATTGTGGAAGAATATTATTGTTGAATTATTAAGACATGAGCCGTGAGCTCTTTATTGTGGAAAAATATTATTGTTGAATTATTTTGACATGAGCCGTAACCTCTTTATTGTAGAAAAATATTATTGATGATTTATTTTGGCATGAGCCGTGAGCTTTTTATTGTGGAAAAGTATTGTTGTTGAATTATTTTGGCAAGTTAAATTATTTGAACACTTGAGGTGCAAATTATGATATATTGTGATATTGATATGCATGTGGTGGTATAAGGTCTGGGTATTGCAACACATGCGGTGAGATAAGGGTAGCTTGATACGCGTGACTAGTAGGGGGAACTACTAGAAGTCATGCGGTGTGATAAGGATGGCTAATTCATGGGATGTTATTTCGGGAAAAATATTTTCTTTCAAATAAATTGTGAAGGCTCCCGCGGTGAGATAAAGAAATGAGATATTGTGAATTTGTTTATGATTTGGAACTACGAGGCGGTACCTCGGGAGTGCCCTTGTTGATATTGATTTCTGGCCACAATTGCCTTTGATTATTGTGTGATTTTTTTAAAGTTGAAAAGATTTCTGTTTTGTTTTCACGAAGTATTTATTTGCCATTATTTGATGTAATTAAATGTGACATACTACTTGATTCATTTCCATTCTCATTTTATCTTATAATATGCNATTTGCAATTATTTGGTTTCATTAAATGTGACATACTATTTGATTCATTTTCATAGACATTTTATCTTATTAAATTGTTTAAATATTTTTTTATGTCATTATCTATTCTCCAGTAGGGCCTGACCTGACCTCGTCACTACTCTACTAAGGGTAGTCTTGGCACTTACTGGGTATCGCTGTGGTGTACTCATACTACGCTTCTGCACATCTTTTTTGTGTAGATCCAGGTACATCTTATCAGACCACGCATCAGTAAACTAGTTGTACGAGGAGACTTTGAGGTATATCTGCCAGTGTCCGCTGACTCCGGAGTCCCCTTCTATCTTACTATGTTATTTTTCTTATTTGCTTTAGACTCTGATGTATAAAGACATAGAGAATAAATTATTAGAATCTTGTGACTTATTTCTACCGGATTTTGGGAGTTGAAATTGATTGAATTGTAGTTTATTTATTCCAGATATTTATTATTATTCCGCATTGATAGGCTTACCTAGTCTTAGAGACTAGGTGCCATCACGACATCCTACGGAGGGAATTTGGGATTGTGACAAGTTGGTATCAGAGCTCTAGGTTCATAGGTGTCATGAGTCACAAGCAGGTTTAGTAAAGTCTTGCGGATCGGTACAGAGACGTCTGTACTTATCTTCGAGAGGCAATGGAACTGTTAGGAAATATTCACTTCTTTGATTCCTTATCGTGCGACATTGATATAGCTTGAAACTATATCTTATATTCCTTTGTATCCACTCGTGTATGACATTGCGTACTCGGTATCAGTTGTGCGTCGACTGTTCGTGATGCCGCAGATGGACTAGGAGGGATCCAGAGATTCTCAAACATTGCATCAACGTGTGGTTCTGACTGAAGATGCAGATGTATTGAGAGATCACTCAGTGAATCATGTAGCAGGGTGCAACGGATGTTGGCATATGGTTGATTTATACGAGTTGTGAAGGTTATTATTGTGGATCATTGGACTGTGACCTATGACTTTGTGCCGAGTGGGGGGAGTCCACTATCAATGGGTGGATTGCGTGGTCATGAGTTATATCAGTTTTGGCCTGAAATGTATATATGTGGTACTGTAAGGTTCCCTAAAACTTACACATGTTTAAGGCCTGAGATTATGTGGAGGATAAGGTTGGTATTTGCGTTATAGAAACAACTCTAAATTACATAAGGTCTACTCAGCGTGGACATTAAGGTTACGGATTTTGGGGTGCTTCTGATGAAGTACAGTTGTTGACGAGATTCTGGACTATGTGGTTCGTGCCAAGATTTGTCTGTATGGAGCTCAACTTTTGTGATCGTTGTGTATAAATAAAGGTAAGGGTTACCCCAAAAAAGAATCGAAGAGTATGTTAAGAAATGGGTCAACTCAATAGTGTTGAGTCAGCATAACAAAAGAAGAAATTTGCCTTGGGAGAGGTAATTCTCCACCGGTGTTCGTGGCAAGCCTATGAAGAGGGCAGACCAGCCAATGCAACACTGTCCACTTGGCTTAGTTGTCAGAAACGCTTTTGAAAGAGTTTATTTCTCGGACTCTCCATAATGCGTGGCGCATAGGGTTTGAACGGTTGTGTCATGTCACCATTGACGGTGTCAGAATATGCCATCCAGTTCAATAAGTTAGCCCGTCATACTCCTACTTTGCTTCCTACAACCAAAGGGCGAGTCCACAGACTCATTAAAGGACTCAATTATCATCGTAAAATTTTGAACTCGGGAGCTACAGGCTGATACTTCATTTCTTCTAGTTGTAGAAATTGCCAAGATATTAGAACGTGTTCGGGGTGAGGAAAAATGGGAAAAAAAACTTAGGAGACCAAGAGGTCTCGAGGTTCTGGAGGATTCAGTGAATTCTACTCTGCAAGTATAAATCATTATGGCAGGGGCTCGGGCAGTCGGCCAGCCCAGTCCGCACATCAGATTACTCAGGGTGCTTCAGTAAGTTCTTTTAATGCACCACCGACATGAGTTCCTACAATGGTTATTCCAGTTATCTGTCACAGACTCAATATGAGCAGCCAAACCCGCAAAGGAGTTGTTATGAATATGGTGATACTAGGCATATTATAAGAAAATTGTCTCAAACTTGGGAGAGACTTATTTCATCAAAGCACTCAGGCTACGTACCCCATTGCAGTTACTACACCACCCACACGACCAGTTAGGGGTAGAGGACAGTCGGGTAGAAGGCGTCCTAGAGGTGGAGACCCAACCGTTGATATATTTATTTTATGGTATGGCGGAGGTCGCTAAATCAGTTGGTGTCGTTATAGGTACGACCTGGATATAATATAAAGGAATAATTTCCTTAACTTGATTCGGTTCTCAGTATCGAAACGAGTCCTCCTATGGTGCTCCACTTATGAGTGGGCTTCGTAATTCTATAATCTACTTATGTGTTTACTCCTGTTGGGAGATTCTATGGAGATAAATCTGCCTATCATTCCATGTTGGTCACTAATAAGAGCTGTGAGGATAAAGGTGACTTTATGTTACTCATTTCGGTAAGTTTTGATGTAAATTCTGAATAATTAATTGCAAATTGTGAATTATATACCCTACCGGTGTAGGGTTCATTATGTGTTGTGATTTTGTTTAACAAAAATTATTTAGAAGGAGCAAATGGAAAGTTTCGATTGGCAAGATGTGTATATTACTTGTGATTCAGAACTGAGGACAAGATCCTCGCATTTAATATAAACTGATATGTTTAAACCAGGCTACGAGCTGCGGTGAAAGTTATATAAGGACGAGATCCTTGTGAGGAAAATTCTTGTGTTTAAGCTCTCCCTTGTGAATTTTAATTTGTAGTACTAATAGGGAGCCATGCCTGTTAGGCTTATTTGAAAAATTTTATATGAAATTCTCTATGCATACTTGCCAAATTTGTGTTGTAATTATTGAGTTTTAACCTACGAGGTAGGTTCCCACCCAAGTGACGTTAAATGTGACTCATTAATTCGGGTTAATAATTATGAGGTCTTCATGCCTCGTGTCGCGTTATCAGTATTGTGAAAGTTTAAAACGAGATTTTTGTTAACATGAAGTTAATTGACGATTCTGTAATTGATTATGAATAACTATTAAGACCATATTGACCCAGAAGGGTGCTTCATTCAGATGGACCGAGGAATGTGAGGAGAGCTTCCAAAAGCTCAAGAAAGCTTTGACTACAGCCCCAATGTTGGTATTACCTACAGGTTCAGGGTCTTATACTGTGTATTATGATGCGTCGCGTATTGGTCTCAGCGCAGTGTTGATGTAAGACGGTAGGGTGATTGCCTACGCGTCCCGACAGTTAAAGGTACATGAGAAGAACTATCCGGTCCATGACCTTGAGTTAGCAGCGATTGTTCATGCCTTGATGATTTGGCGGCATTATTAGTACGGTGTCCATTGTAAGGTTTACACCGATCACCGAAGTTTATAGCATCTATTTAAACAGAATGATCTTAATTTGCGACGGCAGAGGTGGTTGGATTTGCTTAAGGATTATGATATCACCATTCTCTATCATCCTGGGAAGGCCAATGTAGTGTCCGATGCCATGAGTCGTAAGGCAGAAAGTTTGGGCAGCTTAGCATATTTACCGGTAGCAGAGAGGCCTTTAGCCTTGGATGTTCAGGCCTTGGCCAACCAGTTTGTCAGATTGGATGTTTCCGAACCGAGTTGAGTTTTGGATTGTGTGGTTTTTCAGTCTTCTCTTTATGACTGTATCAGGGAACGACAATATGATGACCCCCATCTGTTTGTCCTTAAGGATACAGTTCAGCACGGTGATGCCAAAGAAGTCACAATTGGAGATGACTGTGTATTACGGATGCAGGGCAGGCTATATGTGCCTAATGTAGATAGTTTTCGTGAATTGATTCTCCAGGAGGCTCACAGTTTGCGGTACTCCATACATCCGGGTGCTGCGAAGATGTAGCAGGACTTGAGGCAACATTATTGGTGGAGGAATATGAAGAAAGGCATAGTCGCGTATGGTGTCTAAATTGTCAACAAGTGAAATATGAGCATCAACGACCGAGTGGATTGCTTCAGAAGTTAGAGATTCCAGAATGGAAATGGGAGAGGATCACTATGGATTTCGTTGTTGGGCTCCCACGGACTCAGAGGAAGTTCAATGCAGCTTGGGTGATTGTGGATAGATTGACCAAGTCAGCTCATTGCAATCCTATGATGACTACCTGCTCTTCCGAGCAGTTGGCTCGAATCTATATTCGCGAGATTGTCAGATTTCACGGCATACCGGTATCTATCATCTCTGACTTGGGTACGCAGTTTACATCACGGTTCTGGAGGGCAGTACAACGTGAGTTGGGTACTCAGGTAGAGTTGAGTACAACATTTCACCCTCAGACGGACGGGCAGTACGAACGCACTATTCAGATACTGGAGGATATGCTTTGTGCGTGTGTGATAGATTTTGGGGTGCTTGGGATCAGTTCTTACCACTTGCGGAGTTTGCTTACAACAACAGTTACTAGTCAAGCATTCAGATAGCTCCGTATGAGGCTTTGTATGGTAGGCGGTGCCGGTCTCCAGTGGGTTGGTTCGAACCGGGCGAGGCTAGACTATTGGGTACAGACTTGGTTCAGGATTCCTTGGATAAGGTTAAGTAGATTCAGGATCGACTTCGTACAACCCAATCTAGACAGAAGAGCTATGCGGATCGGAAGGTTCGCGATGTTGCATTCATGGTTTGGTGAGCGGGTATTGCTCCGGGTTTCGCCTATGAAGGGTGTGATGAGGTTCGAGAAGAAGGGCAAGTTGAGCCCTAGGTATATTGGGCCTTTTGAGATTCTTGAGAGAGTTGGAGAGGTGGCTTACAGACTTGCACTACCACCTAGTCTCTCTGCGGTTCATCCGGTATTCCATGTTTCTATGCTTC
>AWOL01S0001966.1:182044-193912 GCA_000715115.1 Nicotiana otophora | reverse complement strand
AAAGATTATATTTTTTAAATTGTGTAGATCACTGTTGCGCAATTATTAAATTATTTTATCTTGTTATATTCTTCATCATTGATCTGAGATATATACTTCAAATTTATTTGTTCTTTTCCGACTAATTGTTTTACCTGTTCAGTTGAAACTTGGTTTTTTTTATTCTGTGCATTATTTGAAGGTTGATTGTTTTTAAATTAAATATTATTAATATGAAGTATTTGACATTTTTAAACTTGATATTGAAGCAACGTATTAAAGATTTTGAAATATTATTTTCCTAAATTATTTACTCTTGAATATTTTTGTACTCATTGTGATGGAGCAGTGAGCTATTTATTGTGGAAGAATATTATTGTTGAATTATTAAGACATGAGCCGTGAGCTGTTTATTGTGGAAAAATATTATTGATAATTTATTTCGGCATGAGCCGTGAGCTCTTTATTGTGAAAAAATATTGTTGTTGAATTATTTTGGCAAGTTAAATTATTTAAGCACTTGAGGTGCAAATTGTTATATATTGTCATATTGATACGCATGCGGTGGTATAAGGTCTGGGTATTGAAACGCATGCGGTGAGATAAGGGTGGCTTGATACGCGTGACTAGTAGGGGGAACTACTAGAAGTCATGTGGTGTGATAAGGATGGCTAAAATGCGGGATGCTATTTCGGAAAAAATATTTTCTTTCAAATAAATTGTGAAGGCTCCCGCGGTGAGATAAGGAAATGAGATATTGTGAATTTGTTTATGATTTGGGACTACGAGACGGTACCTCGGGAGTACCCTTGTTGATATTGATTTATGGCCGCAGTTGCCTTTGATTATTGTGTGATTTTCTTAAAGTTGAAAAGAATTCTGTTTAGTTTTCACGAAGTATTTTTATTTGCCATTATTTGATGTAATTAAATGTGACAAACTATTTGATTCATTTCCTTTCTCATTTTATCTTATAATATTGTTTAAACATTTTACCATGCTATTATTTATTTTTCAGTTGGGCCTGACCTAACCTCGTCACTACTCTGCCGAGGTTAGGCTTGGCACTTACTGGGTACCGTTGTGGTGTACTCATACTATGCTTATGCACATCTTTTTGTGTAGATCCAGGTCTATCTTATCAGACCACGCATCAGTAAACTAGTTGTACGAGGAGACTTCGAGGTATATCTGCCAGCGTCTGCAGACTCCGGAGTCCCCTTCTATCTTACTATGTTATTTTTCTTATTTGTTTTAGACTCTGATGTATAGAGACATAGAGAATAAATTCTTAGAAGCTTGTGACTTATTTCTACCGGGTTTTGGGAGTTGAAATTGTTTGAATTGTAATTTATTTATTTCAGATATTTATTATTATTCCGCATTGATAGGCTTAGAGACTAGGTGCCATCACGACATCCTACGGAGGGAATTTGGGATCGTGACACTATTGCAGGCCTTCGCTCTTTGTTTCTTCCGAGAAAAATTGCCTTCTGTAGTGACAAAGAGCCTGTTTGCACATAAGAAAGTTTTCACTTTGTTTTGGAAAAAATTTCACTTTTTTCGAAATCAGTGTTTGGTCATAAAATTTTTAATTTTCACTTAAAGATGAATTTTGGAATTTTTCGAAACTTTAAAAAACTCCAAAAAGCTGTTTTTCAAAATTTTCACTCAGATCACTCACAAAACTTCAAAAACAACCCAAAATTATATTCATGTCCAAACGCAACTCTAATTTTCAAATACCATTTTCACTTGAATATTTTTTTTACTTTTTGTTTTTGGAATTTTACAACTCTTATGTCCAAACGCCCACAAAGCAAGTAAGTGAGAATGTGAAGAAACCATCACAGAAGTACTTGCAATTAGTTATAGAAGATAAGTTTGAGTTTTGGCTTATGTGATTCTTAAATCATCAAACAATCTCGAATATGGTAAATGTGGCTAGTTATCTCACAAGCTCAATGACCAATGACATTGTAAATATAGTCCAAAATATGTACAGTTAGAAATTTTTCTCAATGAAAGACAAAAAACTTGTAAGTACAAATCAAGATGATTTTAATTTATAGCTAATATAATTCATCGTGTATGTCATTGCTTTTGTTAAGTTATGAGAAATATTATTATGTTAGTCACATAATTACCCGAGCCTATTTATGTACTAAGATAGTACCACCACCTGTTCACTATAGAAAAGTACCTATAATGTGTACATATAATGTGAAATAATTAGATGTAGTTGATCTGACAAGTGAGACTTGTTCGGTTAGTAAAAGCACCTCCACCCACGATTGTTAGGTTCTGAGTTCGAATCACGCTGGAAGGGAAGTGTAGAAACACTATATATCCCCATAATTTGGGAGGAGTTTAAAACAAATGCAGTTGATCCATTGCAGCACGTCTAATGCAATTAATTAGAGCCAGTTTATGTAAAACGATATTTGGCAAGTGAGGCTTGTTCAGTTGGTAAAGCACCTACACCCACGACGTTAGCTACTGAATTCGAGTCACGCCGGAAGGGAAGTGTGAAAACATTATATATCCTCCTAAATTGGGAGAGAATTTAAAAAAAATATATGTAAAAGAATAACTCCACCACCCCTCTTCTATTTAAAAAAAACTAGTAATGTGAAAGGCATCTCATGTCCTTTGACTTTAGGATAATACTTGTATGAGATTATGTCATTTATTTAACTTGACAATCCAACGCATTTCAGCTCATAGAATTTATTATAGTCAAATCAGCACCATTATTATATGCCAAAGTCATTTTATAGTCAAAAGTCAAAACTCATTTCCACCATTAGGCCGTCATTACGGCTTGCTTTGTAACACTAACCAACTTCCCCTATATTCTATAATATTAATAATTACCACCCTATATATCGCTATCGCGAATATCGCGTAAGATGCTAGGTGACCCGCTTTCGTTAGAACGCTCAACCTGGTTTTCACTTTAGCGATGCACCATGAAAGTACAAGGAGGTGAATTATAACCGATTACAAATTTTAGTTGACTAAGTATGAATTTAGTCGACTACACTATGCGTAGTAATTTATTTCAGTCGAGATAAACTAAATGAACAGAAAGGTAAAGAAGACACAACAATTTTTATACTGGTTCAGTACCGGTGTGGTACCTACGTCCAGTTCCCTTAGGTCACAAGGGTTCTCTTAGATCTTTGACGAATGTTTACAGCAGTGATGGTTTTAGTATGTTCACCACCAATAATATACAGCGACAGTGATTCTTTCCAATGTTGACACAACTCTCGTTTTGTGTTCTAACTCTTCCTATCTTTTGTAACACTTGTCGACTCAAAAATACAGTGTTTGTACTAAGAACTAGAAAGGCTTAGAAACAAATGACGTAGTTGCGTACGTTAAATATTCTTCTGCTTCTTCCTTTATAGCTTGATGAGTCTTTTGTTTCCTTGTCTTCTGGAATTGTACTGCAGCAATTCTAGGAGTCCTTTCCTTATGAGGCATATACATCTAAGAGAAAGATCTAAGGGTAGCCTCGTGAATCTAGCTTGAAATGGTAGCTAGATTCATCCTTAATCTTGACGAGTTGCTTCCTTCATTCCTCCTTGATTTGAGCTTCTGCAGAATCTTCTGGATTTGATCTTTGGCCTTGATTAGCTCTCTTCCCATTCTTGTGCTTGAGAATCTTTGACAAGGCTAACTGATTGACTTTCCTTCTTTGTTCTTTGACCGATTGATTTATTTTTCATGTAAAATAAAGTTCAAAATACATAGTCGTTGAGTAGGATCTTCTTTCCAAATCTGCATACAAAGATATGTCATTAATCAAGGCTTCTTTTAGATTATTGATCATTATTAAAATTCTAAACTTAACAATCTCCCCCTTTTTGATGATGACAATAATCTAAAAAGAGTTTAACTAATTTATGGGTACTTCCTTTTTTCAAGTGTGCTCCCCCTGTCTTGAAGCTGATTCTTGTGTGTTTCTCCTCCTGTCTTGAAGCTGTATTCTTTTTCTTTCTTCTCCCCCTTTGACATCAATCAAAAAGAGCAAGAAAAATAATTTACAATAATAGTACTAGTTAAACAGGCAAAAAATATATACAGCTAAGCAGTTATACTTAGCATAGTCGACTGACATGCTCGTCCAAGATACAACCAAAAAAATAGTTTTAACTAAAAAAAACATAAAAAGATTGTCTAAGCATCTCAGACATTTAATTCCTTCCAAGGAAATACTTCAGGGTGTTGATCACTTTAGTGCAGAAACTGTCATAAGAAGCATCAATATCTTTGGTGACTTTGGTCAGCTTCTCAGTTACATCCTGCATGGCCCTGATCCCTTGCCTCCTTGTGACTTGGAGAGTGATCCTTAGCTTAGCTACGTCTGCTCCAGTTTCATTGGTTACTGCCCTGATCTTGTCCACCTGCTCCTGCATAGAGGTTAGTAACTCCTTGATACCTGTAATATTTTGCTGCATCAGCAGCAGCTAATCTGAGGAAGAGGATTTGCTGGCTTCAGATTTGATCCCCCAGTGCTCTGAGGAGGTATGAACTCCGGTGCTTTGTCTTTCTTAAGCCATGTTCTCTCAATCAAGGTATAGCCCATCATGGCAAAGGCAATTTTGTCATAGGTGCTGGAGATAGTTTTAGGAGCATAGAGGGATATATCCACTTTCATAACTTTCAAGATGTGAGAGATTAGTACACCATAGGAAAAACTGTTCGCAGAAGATGAAACATACCTGATGCTTTCAAGCATGTACTGACGTACCCAGGCAAACCAGTTGATAGTTTTACCATTTACCAAACAATACAGAACAAATACATCTCTGAGAGACAGAGTACTCAGTGAACCAGTACGGGGTAGCAAGGTGGTAGAAATAATGTGGGCTAGGACACGGTGTTCAAATTTCAAATTTTTTCGACCTATATCAGGGGGGTTTTCGTACAACATACTTCTGGCTTCCTCAAACAATACTTCAAAATTATTTGGCCAGTAGTGTTGCACAAAAAAATTGTACCCAACAAATTTTGTTGCAAAGACTTTCTCAAACTGATAAGATTCAAGAATGATACGAGTTCCTAAAATCATGGATTCTAGATCATATTTATCATTCACAAACAGATTTGCATAAAACATACGCACAGGCTCTTCATAGACAGTATCACCAACAGTAGCAAATAGAGAGACAAATTTATGAGTTTCGAAAACAGACATAATATCACAATGATAGTTTTGCATAGACTTTAACTTACAGTGCGGCAAAAAACAATCGACTTTCCTTTGAAGGCAACAAACCTAGCCTTCGCTTCAGGGCCATAGAATTTCATCTTGTCTTCAGGGCCATAGAATTTCATCTTGTCTTTAGGGCCAAACTCTACACTTTCAGTTTTTCCCTTTTTCTGAGAAGATTATTTAGGGAAAGACTCCATTGGTCGTTTTCCCGCCTTCTTTAGGGATATGAGAATGTCTTCTTGAGAGTCACTAGAATCTTCCTCGATTAGTAGATAGTTTGTTCTTTCTGAGGATTCTACATCAACAGGATCATCTTTGGTCTTCTTGAAGCGATGGCTTCTTAAGGGTATGGAGGAGGAAGGCGAGGGTTTGGTTTTGGCCATGAGTAAAAGAAAACAGAGAGATAGGGATTGAGTTTGTTTGATAGAATGAGAGATATCATCAAGGGAGAAGGGGTTAAGAAGGGTTTGATAGGACGCCTTGATTCTCGGAGAGACGTGTGAAGGACAACTGAAAATTTGCCTTTTGTGAACCCGTCGTCAGTCCACAACTAATATACGTACCAACTAATCAAGTACTTAAAAGATTTTTGGGGCAAAAATTACGAGAAACTATATGGACAAAAATTAGACTAAGACAATTATGAAAAGCATTAAATACAGTTATACGGGAATTGTACAAATATCAATTTTGTTACGAAGGAAACAAAATCTTTCTTCAAGCAAAGATTTTGTATAAATAACTGCTAACTGATTTTCAGTATTTACAAATTCTAATACAATATCACCTTTAGCAACATGATCACATATAAAATGATGCTTAATATCAATATTCTTAGCCCTAGAATGATGCACATAATATTTTGATAGGCAGATAGCACTAGTATTATCACACGCAATAGGAACACAGTTATGACGTAAATCATAATCTAATAGTTGATGCATAATCCATAGTACTTGTGTACAGCAGTAACCTACTGCCAAATATTCCGCTTCAGTAGTAGATAGTGTAACTGTCACGTTCCACTTGTGCTTTTCCTATCAATTTTATCACCTGCAAAATCTGCATCTAAAAAATCTTTGAGATCAAAATTATCTAAACTTTCGTACCATAATCCATAGTCGACTGTCCCTATCAAATATTTGATAATACGTTTAACAGCAGTCAAGTGGGGTTCTTTAGGAGCTGACTGATATCTTGCATATTTGTAAACGCAGAACATAATATCTGGTCGACTAGCTGTAAGATAGAGTAGGGAGTCAATCATACCTCGATACATTGTTTCATCAATACTCTTACTGTCTTTATCTTCATCCAAGGTAGTTGATGGACTCATAGGTGTTCCTATGGCCTTCGCGTTGGACATGCCAAATTTTTTTATGTGTTCCTTTGTGTATTTTATTTGACTAATAAAGATCCCTTTATGTACTTGCTTGATTTGAATCCCAAGGAAGAAAGTTAGTTCCCTCATCATACTCATTTCAAATTCCTCTATCATGATGTTTGAAAAGTCTTTGCACATGACAGGGTTAGCGCTGCCAAAAATAATATCATCTACCTGGATTTGTACAATTAAATTACTTAGAGATGATCGTTTGATAAAAAGAGTAGTATCAATATTACCTCTGCCACACCCATGTTCGACTAAAAATGAGCTCAACCTTTCATACCAAGATCTAGGATCTTGCTTTAGATCGTACAATGCTTTGGATAATTTGTAAACATGATTTGGAAAGGATTCATTTACAAATCCTGGAGGTTGCTTAACAAATACTTCCTCAGAGATGACCCATTTAAGAAAGCACTTTTCACATCCATCTGAAATAGTCTAAAACATTTGTGAGCAGCATAGGCTAATAGAATGCGAATTGATTCTAACCTGGAAACTCCTCATAATCAATTCCCTATTGTTTTGAATAACCTTGTGCGTCTAGTCTAGCTTTATTTCGCACAACTTATCCAGATTCATTTAACTTATTTCTGTACACCCATTTTGTTCCAACAATGGATGCATTTGGTGGTTTAGGAATGAGTTTCCATACCTTATTTATCTCAAATTGATCAAGCTCTTACATCATTGCAGTTATCCAGCTTTTGTCCCCAAGTGCCTCATCCACCTTTTTTTGTTCGAACTGGGATATGAGAGCAACGTTCGATGTCTGCTTTAGTGATCTTCTAGTTTTCATTCCTTCCTGAGGGTCTCCAATGATGTACTTATGTTGATATCTAGGCTCACTTTTTCATTCATTTGGAACAACTAATATTGGCTCATTTTCAATAGAATTTGTTGGATCAGTTGTAGAAGATCCCTGATTTTCTTTAGGACTGTTAGTCTACTGATCCTGTTGACCAGTTACTTCATCAAGAGTGTTCTCACATGTATTGAAAGACTTTGGAACTATGAAAATTTCCTCATCTTCAGGAAGTTGTTCATTCCTTAAGCAAGGGTTAGTGTCCACAAAACAACATGTATAGATTCTTCAATAGATAAAGTATGCTTATTAAAAACCCTATATGATATAATAGAGGGAGAGTATCCAAGAAAAAATACCTTCATCACTTTTGGGATCAAACTTACCAAGATTGTCTTTTTCATTGTTATGTATGAAGCATTTGCAGCCAAAAGGATGAAAATAACTGATGTTGGGTCTTTTTCCTCTCCATAGTTCATATGGAGTCTTCTTGAGAATAGGTTGAGTTAGGAATATATTGATGATGTGACATGATGTTCTTACAGCTTCTGCCCAGAAGTGGTGTGGGAGAGAATTTTCCACAATCATGGTTCTTGACATATCTTGCAAGGTTCTATTTTTACATTCTACCACTCCATTTTGTTGCGGTGATCTTGGAGATGAAAAATTGTGAGAGATCCCTTGATTATTGTAGAAGTTATCTAATATTTTGCTTTCAAATTCTCCTCCATGATCACTTCTTATGGAGGATATGTAGTAACCTTTTTCCTGTTGCACCTTCTTGCAAAAGACTTCAAAATTCCTTAATGCCTCATCTTTATGAATTAGAAAGATAACCCAGGTGAATCGAGAAAAATCATCTACTATAACAAAAGCATATTTTCTACCACCTATGCTAGTAGTTCTAGTGGTACCAAAAAGGTCCATATGCAGGAGTTGAAGAGGCTTTGTAGTAGATACAATGTTTTTAACTTTAAAAGAGGACTTGGTTTGTTTTCCTAGTTGACATGCATCACAAATTTGATCTTTTAAAAAATCTAGTTTTGGAAGACCAATGACAAGATCATTTTTGGAAAGTTTATGAATATTATGCATGCTTGCATGACCAAGTTTTCTATGACATACCCAATGATCATCAATCATAGAAGCTAGATAGATTTGATTACCAAGACAATCTAGGTTACTCATAGTATAAACATTTTTGTCCCTATTTCAGGAGAGAATAATTTTAACTGATTCATCTTCAATAAACCAACCATGTTTTTTGAGATTAAAAATTGTAGTCATTGTCACATAGTTTACTGATACTGAGAATATTGTAACCAAGTTCATCAACCAGGTACACTTTGTCTATATCACATGTTGAGCTGAGGGGAACTCTTCCAACTCCAATTACATTACCTTTTGATTTATCTCCAAAGGTGATTGTTCCTCTATCTAGTTTGGTGACTATTTTGAATAGTGATTTGTCACCAGTCATATGTCTGGAACACGCGCTATCAAGGTACCATTTTTCTTTTCGATTCTTCCTGCGGTGTTCCTGCAAAAAACGATTACTTGTTATTAGGTACCCAAGCCTTCTTGGGTCCTGAATGGTTAGAGCTCTGAGTATTAGCTTGACTAGAAGACTTGGGTCGCCAAACCCTTCTCTTGTTATTCTTGAACCTGCAATGGTTAGAAGTATGACCAAGTTTTCCTCAATAAAAATAAGAGGGATTATTGGGATTTTCAGAGCCTTTTTCTCCTCTGATTTTAATCCTGCATTGGTTAGTGTTGTGACCATAGTTTTGCCACAATAAGTACATGTAGAAAGATTTCTAGTTCTAATCGAAGATGTATAAGGAGCAATCTGATTTGATATATTAGAACTATGGCTGATGGATTTTCGCACTCCATTCAGTTAAAGTTGAAGTTCATTAACGTCATCTTGAAGCATATCTCGCTCAATTTCACACACTTCCAATTTTAAAGCCCAGTCTTTCTTTTCTCTTTTGATTTTTCTAAATTTATTTAGAACTCTCTCAATATTTGCAAGAGCAATATCAATAAATTCTTGGAGTTCAAAACAGTTAGGACATGTAGGAAGATGTACCTCACTAGTTCCTTCATCTACCATGAGACCAAGTTCACCTGAGTCCTCATTGCTATCTTCTTTCATGGACATGAAACACATGTTGGCAATTTCTTCATGATCGGATTCTTCTTCATCACTCTAAGCTCTAAAGGACTTATTCTTTTGAAAATTTCTGCTTAGTTTCTTTTTCAGTTCAGGGAAATCGACTTGAATGTGTCCATGTTTTCCACACTCGTAGAATCTTCCATCATTTTTATCGTTATCATTGTTCATCTTCCCTTTTCTAAAGTTTGATTTACCTTTCCTGCTATTTTTATTTTTCCTCATCATGCTTGTTACAACTTTGGATAGCATAGCTATGTTTTCATCTTATTCTCCTCCTTCATCTTCTTCTTCATTTTCTGATTCAGCCACAGTTGCTTTGAATGCAACTGTCTTCTTATTTTCTTGTTGAACCTGCCTGTCTAAGTTTGTTTTCTCAAACACAATTAGATCACCTCTAAGTTCATCATAGGACATTTTGTCAAGATCCTGACATTCCAGTACAATGACTTTGGTTTGCCAGATTGTGGGAAGACTTCTCAGAATTTTTCTTACTTGTTCCCCACTCTTGATTGGTCAACCAAATGATTTTAAATCTCCAATGATTTTGATGAACCTAGAAAATATTTCCTCCATTGATTCCCCATCCTTCATTTGAAACAAATTCATAATATCAAACTAGGAGATTTATCCTTGTTTCTTTTACTTTGTTGGTTCCTTCATATGTGACTTCTAACTTATCCCACATTTCCTTTGCAGTTTCACAACTTGATATTTTTTTGTATTCTTCCCCGATGATAGCATTGTACAACAGATTTTTCGCCTTGGCATTCACTTTAATAACAACTGATTGTTCTTCAGTATAATCATCTAAATCAAGAGGATCAGATGATACTATGATTTGACTGTTTGCATCCTTCTTTGGCGGAATTGGAAGATTTTCCTTTTTGATCACATGCTAAAACTTAATGGCATAAGCCATAGTGTAGGTCTCCACGCGCACTTTCCAATGAGAGAAGTGTTGGCCATTGAAGTACGAGGGTCGTACTTGAGATGTTTCTTCTTTAAAAAAAATAGTGCTCTAACGTTTGTATTTGATGTCATGATCTTTTCCTCACATGTTGTTAAGCAATATCCGTGAGTCCTGCTCTGATACCAATTGACAGTACAAGGGGAGGGGGGAAGTGAATTGTACTCGATTAAAAAATCTTAGTTGACTAAGTATGAATTTAGCCGACTAGACTTTGCGCAGTGATTTATTTCAGTAGAGATAAACTAAATGAACAGAAAGGTAAAGAAGACACAACAATTTTTATACTGGTTCAGTACCGGTGTGGTACATACGTCCAGTTCTCTTAGGTCACAAATGTTCTCTTAGATCTTTGATGAATGTTTACAGCAGCGATGGTTTTAGTATGTTCACCACCAATGATATACAATGATAGTGATTCTTTCCAATGTTGACACAACTCTCGTTTTGTGTGCTAACTCCTCCTATCTTTTGTGACACTTGTAGACTCAAGAATACGCTGTTTGTACTAAGAACTTGAAAGTCTTAGAAACAGATGATGTAGTTGCGTACGTTGAATGTTCTTCTGCTTCTTCCTTTATAGCTTGATGAGTTTTATGTTTCCTTGTCTTCTGGAATTGTATTGCAGCAATTCTAAGAGTCCTTTCCTTGTGAGGCATATACATCTAAGAGAAAGACCCAAGGTTCACCTCATGAATCTAGCTTGAAATGGTAGCTATATTCATCCTTAATCCTTACGAGTTGCTGTCGCGCCCCGTTTTCTCTCGCGAAATACGGGCTTCGACGTGTGACAACTCTTTTAAAGGAGGTATTAAAAGAGTAGAGTCATCACCTAATAGTTTTTAAGGTGTGTTAGGGCATGTATTATGTAGATAACTCTGTTTTAACTAGTCTACGTCACCAAAGATAGGGTAAGGGCTCAAGTTACCTCAAAGAGAAGGTGTTAGGCACTTCTCGAGGTTGACAATTGTGGGTCCCGGCTGAACTTACGATTATATGGATTATGACTAGGCTAGGTTATTAAATAAATAAAGGAGTTCAAAAGTCACAGAACTTTATTACAACATGATTAATACAGATCTTAGTGCGAATATAGGGATACAACTATTTAGATCTAATAACACCATATAAAGAGGAGGGGGTCCTAAGTTTTTTAGCCTAAAGGATCACCCCGTGCAACATAAATAATACTTCGTAACTCCCTCAAGATGGGGTGTTACTCATATTATTCAGCGGGCACAGACTATCATCTCCTGCTACCCGATTACTATGTTAAAGTTATTACCTAAAAGAGTTCTAATTAAATTATAGGTCGTACCCTATG
>AWOL01S0001966.1:168060-180934 GCA_000715115.1 Nicotiana otophora | reverse complement strand
TATCGGGTAAGGGCTCAAGTTACCTCAAAGAAAAGGTGTTAGGCACTCCTCGAGGTCCACATATGTGGGTCCCGACTGAACTTAAGATTATGTGGATTATGACTAGCCTAGGTGATCAAATAAACAAAGGAGTTCAAAAGTCACAGAACTTTATTACAACATGATTAATACAGATCTTAGTGCGAATATAGGGATACAACTATTTAGATCTAATAACACCATATAAAGAGGAGGGGTCCTAAGTTTTTTAGCCTAAAGGATCACCCTGTGCAACATAAATAATACTTCGTAACTCCCTCAAGATGGGGTGTTACTCATATTATTCAGCGGGCACAGACTATCATCTCCTGCTACCCGATTACTATGTTAAAGTTATTACCTAAAAGAGTTCTAATTAAATTATAGGTCGTACCCTATGCGTGCATTACCCGTCCCATACCTATGGTCCAGGAGGTATTGGACCTCTATTTAGGGTGGTTCTAGACTTAAACTTAGGCTTCTCAAAAATGATAAAACTAGGCGACATACAAAATATATTGGACTTCAAATCTAGGCAGTCAAGGCTCAAGTTTACCTCCACACTTAAGCAACAAATGCACGCAAACACATATGCCGATCATAAATCTGTAGAATCCTATAGACATGCTTTCGAGGCGATCAAAGTATGCAAGTGATTTCAGATGCAGGATATAGCTTATAGACAGAATCATGCGGGTATAATAAGCTAATTGTTGAGAGTTTTAAGTTACCAATCCTATATGTGCAATGCCTGAGTGATTTACGCAGTTGGGTACAACAGAATCTGCTAGGGAAAGAGTCCCAGAATTATTCATATGACGTGCATAAAGCAGCGTTTGAATGGTCTAGCATTAACCAATTATAGCGAGCAATTATTTCCTATAGGCAGAATCTCTAACNAAGCAGTGTTTGAATGGTCTAGCATTAACCAATTATAGCGAGCAATTATTTCCTATAGGCAGAATCTCTAACGCATAGTACTTTAGAGCTTGTTTTATTTTATGCTTAGTCCTATGAACAATATTTCTAGTGAACGATGTGATACAATAACAAATGAAATGATCAAAATCTTGTAGGCATGATTTCAAGTGAGTAACTGAAGTGAATTGAAGGAAAGTTCATTTTTGTTCCTATAGGCAGGTTTCTAATATATTTGAAAGTAATCATGCCAGTTGAAGGGGTGCCTGCTCCCTATAAGCATGTTGTCTATAAACACGTAGCAGTAGACATAGAATTTGGACTTATGATTAATAGTAAACAAGTAATGTGTGTGTGTGCTCCCCTAATGTCATGATCCCTACGATGCTTATGCAATCGAACAAGTAGCAAACATATTACCAAATCCTATAGGCATGTTATCTACCAATTGCATGCAAATATTAAAATCTACCCCATTACCTTTTACTAACAACCCGAATCGTTTATACAAAGATTATTACAGGCCCAATAATGAGTAAAAGTAAAAATGTTACATAACAATTACAATAGGCCCACAGCAGGCCAAATAAAATAACTAAATACCCAGCTTTACTTGGCCTTCAATATCTCTCACATAGCATACCCAGGCCTTCAACAAAGATCCATATTCAATACACGACTCAGGGATCCATAGAGGCGTTCATACCAATTCAATGAGCCACAGCACAAGTGTTGCACCACTTGGAATAACCAATATAGATATACAGTACATGACATGAACTAGAGTACTAGGGGCAGTTTTGGAGGTTGAAAGAATGACTAGGACCAAGCCCTAGTGTGTCAGAGTTCACAAGGGCCTCATGGACCCCGAGCAGGTCTCACACTAGAGAGGTCAGTAGTAAGAGCCTTGGTAGCCTTGGCTTTCAGCCGGCTATGAATGAGAGGTTAAAGATAGCATAGATAACAAATGAGGGAGAGTGGACAATGGTTGGGGGACAGTAATTAAGGGAATACACTTATAACTTATAGTAGACATAGCAAGGATGAGAACACAAAGAAACTAATCAAACATGTCACAAAAATTAAACGTAGGTTCAGCAGGGAATTAGAAACAGGTTTAACACTTAGTAAATAACACATAGACGGCCACATATTGAAAACGTTAGGGGAAAAACAAGTTTGCAAGATTGATAAAGATTATCATGCACAAGTACATAATACTAACAAATTGAAACCTAAAAAGTCCAAATCATGCTAAGTATACATCCTATTGTCGTAAGACAGACATGTTAACTCTCATTAGGGAACAAGACAGCATTTAGACATGATAGGGGAACACACATTGTGACAAGTCAAGTAATCACTGAAGGAACAAGGAATTAAGTGAGTGAAAGACATGCTGGGGGACATATTAGCAGGGAAGCAAGGTCATAGTTGATAGAAAGAAAGAATCTTAACAAAGATTAGAACACATTACATATGCAAGATAATCATTGCAGAGGTTCAGAATAGAGTGAAAATAACCTCACATCAAATGGAAAACGTAGGCATTCAAGTATTGACCAATAGACTAATTAACTAGGGAAGGTCTAAGTTATGCTAGGGATTCATCTTAAAACAGTTCAAATATGGTAGGGAAAAAAAGTTGAGATAATTGTTCTATAATTTAAAGCCATCATTAAAGGGGTATGAGATCAAGTGATCATGCTGAGTGACACAATAGTAGAGAAACAAGTCATAGTTAACAGTGAACGTCTTAACATAGGTTGTTACAGATTTGAGGAATTCATTACAGAGATTCAGGACAAAGCAAGTAAGCATATTCATGAGCATTCAGAGACCAATACACCAGCTAAATGAGCTTATGAGGATTCAGATTATCCAAGTTAGACATAGACAATCTCAGAACTAGCAGCATTAGGAGGCGTTAAATGCTAGAGAGATTTAAAACGAGTGTAAAGCTAACAGAGTTGTGCATAAAAGTAGCCCAGAAACAAATTAAGCCATAGATTTCAAAAGCAAGAGCACATGCAAATCAAAGACTCGTAAAAAAGGAAATTGCAAAAGATCAAGCGACTTACCAGTTAAACGGACAACAACAAAGAACACAAATTCCACAAGACCCAAGAATCTCAATGCGTCAAAGTTCCCAAGATCTTCAAAAGAACTCCGGGAAATGCTCGCACCAAGGGAAAGTTCGAATAACTGAATCTCAGTGGCCTTGGCTTTCAGCCGGCCAAAATGAAGAACAGAATAAGAGAATGAGGGAATCACAGAACAAAGCTCCAATTGTTAGTGAAAGCATATCGATTTCGTCCCGCTTCAAAGTGGGATGGGGAGGGGTTTATATAGTGATAGAAATCGAACTAGTAAACAAGGAAAACTGTAAAATCAAATATAAATAAGGAAGTATTAACATACATAATCAATAAAAATCGGGTTAGGGAAGAAATAGGTCAACCCTAATTGACAGAAGTCAAAGATTGGCCAAATATCTTGGCTAATCGGACCCATATAGCCATGGTCATGATGTATATGTACTAAATAATGTCCAGATTCAAGCGATTGAAGTCGAATGGCCAGATTCTGAGAGATAGTCCGTGCCATGTTTAGGCAACTACTAGGTGATACCATAGTTTTGTAGAAAGTAACGAGATAACACACAGAAGGTAAGGAAATCATAGAGAGAATCCATAGTTGAGACGGATTTAGAGAGATTTCAGGGGGAAGTTAGGGTTTCTTTGAAGAGAGGAGAAGGTTCGAGTGGATTTGGAGGCAGCGGATGGGCGAAATAAGGGTTAGGGTTTGGGTGAGGTTAATTTAAAAAGAGAGGATGAATGAGGGCCATTGATCTTGAAATATCAACGGCCATGATTAAAAATTTGAACGGGGTGGGTCGATTAACGGGTATCGACCGGGTCTTGGGTTAAGGGTTGTTTGGCTTTGGCCTGGGGTTATTAGGCCGGGTATTTGAGTATTTGGGCTATTTATTTGGTTCGAAATTGGTTTAAAAATTGGGTTGTTGTTTAAATACCCAAACTTTATCAAAACGAATTTATAAAAGTAATTAATAAATAACAAAAAATATTATTTGTGCACTAAAATGATTGAAAATAATAACTTAAAATTATAAAAATAAATTAAAAAAAGCTATTTTGGCACAAATAATGTAATTACACATGAATATAGATTATTATTGCAAATATTGTAAAATTAGCCTAAAAATACAAATGCAATTATAGAAAAAATGAAGTAAAATATTACAAAACATACATGTTGGTGTAAATAATAAGTTTGGATGATTAAGTCATCACACAATAATTTAAAGGATAATTATTAGATATTTATATAATAAAAATGTAGAAAGAAATTGACTTAGAGCTTTAAATATTATGGACAATTATAGAAAATGCAAGTATAGGTTTGTAAACTAAATGATGATGCAAATATACCATTTTGAAAGTATACATGCATTTTTAGAAAAATTGAGGGAAATTTGGGTACTAACAGCTGCCCCTCTTTACCCGGGAATGATGAAAGAATTGTCGGGTAAAGAAATGATGACCGATTTTGACCGAATGGGATTATTTGAAAAAATGGACGTTGAACTCTAGTTTCTAAGTTACCTACATATCTATGGTGTTATAAGAATCAGGTCGTGTGTAGGTCTGGATCCAACGGTGAACTGAAGAGAAGGAATTGTTATAGGAATAGTAGTATGCTTCGAAAATGCTCTTTTAGATAGGACGAAATCGTGAACGGGTGTATCTTAGAACGGGTATCTGAAAAGTTATCAAGTAAAAGTGGGTAACTGATGGTGGTTGGTTGCGTTTGAAATAATTGCAGGATATGAACGTTGAACGGAAACCGGAGCGAAGATTTCTCCCCGTTAGGAGAACGATTACTTCCTGGATTACCTGCAAAACTTAAAACAATATGCACACAAGTATATATGGATTATTGCAAGAATTTAAACATGATGCAAATTCCCTTTGGACCATGAAAGTTGTCTTTAGACGGTGAGGATGATGTCCTTAGACCATGACGTCCTGAGCCATATGATAAGGGATTTGCAGGCTATGAAATGATGTCCACGAGCCATGAAAATGGCGCCTCTAAACCATGACGCCTTTGAATAATGATGTGCAATACTGAGAGATCCTCAGGCCATGGAATGGTATCTTTCGGCTATGAGGATGATGCTTTCGGACTATGACACCTTTGGACAAAATGGCGATATTTCACCCTATGAAGTGCAAAGATGTGACGCGTGGTCACATGCGAAGATAAGACAAGACAAGGCTTAGTCTTGTGTAAGATGAGCAGTGCTTAGCCCTAGGTGAACAAAGGATAGTGCTAGGTCTTAGATGGCGTAGTGGAGATAATATTTAATCTTGAGGAAAAGGCAATGCTTAGCCGTATTCAAGAGGGGGAGGCAAAGATTAGCCTCATGCAAAATAGGAGACAGTGCTTATTCTCATGCAAAGGAGGGGAAGTGGTGCTTAGCTTCATGTAAAATAGTAGGCAATGCTTAGTCTCATGCAAAGAAGGCAGTGCTTAACCTTGTGCAGTTAAGGAGGCAATGCTCAGACTTATACAGTTAAGGAGGCAATGCTTAGCCTTATGCAGTTAAGGAGGCGATGCTTAGCCTCGTGAAAATAGGAGACAATGCTTAGTCTCATGCAAGGAAATAAAGTGCTTAGCCTTACACAATTAGGGAGGCAGGGCTTAGCCTCATGCAAAATATGAGACAATGCTTAGTCTCGATGTAAGGAAAGGCAGTGCTTAGCCTTATGCAGTTAAGGAGGCAAGGTTTAGCCTAATGTAAAATAGGAGACAATGCTTAGTCTCATGCAAAGAAGGCAGTGCTTAGCCTTGTGCAATTAAGGAGGCAATGCTTAGCCTTATGCAGTTAAGGAGGCAATGCTTAGCCTCGTGCAAATAGGAGACAATGCTTAGTCTCATGCAAAGAAAGGAGACAATGCTTAGTCTCATGCAAGGAAAGGCAGTGCTTAGCCTTATGAAATTAGGGAGGCAGGGCTTAGCCTCATGCAAAATATGAGACAATGCTTAGTCTCATGCAATTACGGAGGCAGGGCTTAGCCTTATGCAAAGAAAACGATGAGTGATAGTAGAGTGTTTCTTAACTAGAGATGTTTGGGATAGATAATCGGCTATCTTGAAGGTAGTGACTTGAAGTGTTTGCATATGTTATTGTCTTACTGTGCCGGCATCCAAAGAAAAATTGTGGTTTCGGTGATATCTTCTCCTACGAATGATACCTCTTCATCGGAAAAATACGTTTTCAGTGGTTCGTATTCTCCACCCACAGGATTTTCTGCCAAGTGATCTGCCAATGCCTGTCCCTTGACCGCTTTCTGAGTTATGTAGAAGATGTCGAATTCACTCAATAGTATCTGCCATTTTGCTAGCTTCCATGTAGGCATGGGTTTCTGGAAAATATATTTCAGAGGATCCATCCTTTATATGAGATACGTGGTATAGGCACAAAAGTAGTGCCTCAACTTTTGAGCTATCTACGTCAGGGCACAGCAGGTGCGTTGTAGAAAAGAATATCGTGTCTCGTAGGGTGTGAACTTCTTACTCAGATAGTATATAGCCTGTTTCTTTCTTTCCATCTCATCGTGTTGTCCCAAGACACAGCCGAAATCCCCATCCAGTATAGATAAATAGAGTAGCAGAGGTCTCCCAGGTTCTGGTGGGACCAGAACAAGTGGTTTGGATAAATATTCCTTGATCTTTTCAAAGGCTTTCTAGCATTCTTCAGTCCAACTTGTTGCAGTGTTTTTCTTTAACATTTTGAAAATTAGTTCACAGATCACAGTTGATTAAGCTATGAAACGACTGATGTAATTGAGATGCCCCAAGAAAGTCATCAAATCTTTCTTGTTCTTCGGATGTGAAAAATCTTAGATAGCCTTGACCTTTGATGGGTCTAGCTCAATTCCTCGGTGGCTGACGATGAACACTAACAAATTTCCGGCAGGAACTCCGAAGGCACATTTTGCGAGATTTAGTTTCAGGTTGTATCTTCGAAGTCGATCGAAGATTTTCCTCAAATCTGCTATATGATCTGTGCTTCCCTTGGATTTTATGATGATGTCATCCACGTACACCTCTATCTCTTTATGTATCATGTCGTGAAAAATGGTTGACATGGCCCTCATATAGGTGGTTCCAGCATTCTTTAGGCCGAACGACATCATTTTGTAGCAATACACTCCCTATGGTGTAATAAAGGCTATCTTTTCGGCATCCTCTTCATCCATCCAGATCTAATGATATCCCGCAAAGCAATCTATGAAAGATTGGAGTTCATGCTTGGCACAGTTGTCGATCACTATATATATATTGGGCAACGGGAAATCATCTTTGGGACTTGCTCTGTTTGAGTCCCGATAGTCGACACACACTCTGACTTTCCTATCTTTCTTTGGAACTAGCACAATGTTATCCAACCAGGTCGGATATTCAACCACTCTGAGAACCTTGGCTTTAATCTGCTTGGTGACCTCCTCCTTTATTTTCATACTCATATCCGGCTTGAACTTTATGAGCTTCTGCTTTACAGGCGGACACATAGGGTTGGTAGGTAGTTTATGAGCCATTATGGACGTGCTCAAACCGGTCATATCATCATAGGACCATGCAAAATTATCCTCATACTCCTTCAAGAACCGGATGTACTCTTCCTTATCTGACGGTGATAGGTGAATGCTTACACGCATTTCCTTGACTGTTTTGGAGTCTCCCAAATTAACTGTTTGGGTCTCATCCAAATTGGACTTAGGCTTGTTTTCAAAGTTTTCTACTTCTCTGACAATTTCCTCGGGTATTATATCCTCTTTCAGATCCTCTGAATCATTATCCTTAAGTTGCTTTGTCTTATTACATGTCACAGTCATAGGTACATCGGGATAGGTAATAATAATGTTGTAGAGAAAAAATGTAAAGAATAATAATAAATACTAAAAATAACAACGCATTAGATAAATCTTGAAAACTACAAACAAGTTCGGCTTGATGACTCGAGTAATTATTTCAAAACAAAATATTCTTAAAACAAAATACTGAAAATGTCTTAGATGCTCATAAAATTGATTTCAAAATAAATGATGCTAATTGCCAGGCTACCTAAGAACTCGATGGGCCCTTGATGGTGCAGCAGTCCAGTTTTTTAGAATAGCTCCCTTCTCCACGGTCTGAATAATAAGGTCTTCCTCCTCCTCCTCCTCAACTATCGCACCGCAATCCATGTCTTCATCATCTAGAAACAGATTCCTTATGCCAACTAGAACTTCATCTTCTTCGAACTCCCACAGCATGTCAGCTTGATGAAATGATTGGCTCAAATGTGGTACTGGTTTCTCTAGAGGGTAATAAGGACCACGCCATGGTGGCGACCAATTCTGATACTCGTGCCAGGTGTATTCATACCAAAGACCAAACGTTGTGTCATGACACTTTAGCTGTATCGGTTTGGTGATCCCCTGGAGATTTTTATCGAGACCCTTGCCAGGTTCATACCCTGTCCATGCCAATATGCCTTCTATCTTACTGCTCCACCATTTGTCCTTTTCAATTGCGTTGATGCGCTCGATGCGATGGTATGTTTCTCCACCCAACTTCCTTCTATTCTCTATGATCGAAACAGTTTGACTGGTGTAAATGGGATTACTTCCATCCCCATGGATGATTACTTCCTGATGGTTCCACTCAAACTTCACGACCTGATGTAGAGTAGAACTTACGGCCCCAGCGGCATGTATCCAAGGTCGTCCTAATAATAGGTTGTAGGTGGAAGATATGTCCAACACTTGAAACTCAACATCAAACCAAGTTGGGCCCATCTGTAGGCTGAGGTTGGTTTCCCCAATTATTCCCTTTGATACCCATCAAATGCTTTCACATTCATACTTCCTGCTCGTATCTCGTACAGGCCTTTACCAATCTTTTCAAAGTAGTTAGTGGACATATGTTGAGACTCGAACGCCCATCTATCAGGACTCTGGCTATGAACTTGTCTTCAAACTACATTGTGATATGCAGTGCCCTGTTGTGACTTAATCCTTTTGGTGGCAGCTCGTTTTCATGAAAAGTGATCGTGTGGCTTTCCAACATTTGCCCTACCATGTTGTCCATCTCTCCACTAGTGATGTTGTTGGGTATACAGGCTTCATTCAACACCTTCATCAGGGCATTCCTATGTGCCTCGGAGTTTTGCAGCAGTGATAAAATGGATATTTGAGCAAGGGTTTTGTTCATATGATCAACCATAGAATACTCTCTTGCCTGCACCCTTCTCCAAAGATCATCTGGGCCAGTCTCAATGACAGGCGGTTTAGAGGTGGCTTCTTTTCTTGTTCCTCCCAAATACTCAGGTCTATAAATCCTACCAGTTCTGGTCATACCTTGTGTTGCCCCTGTTTTTTCCATTTTTGCCTTTCCTTTACTTCTTGCTTCTGCAACATAATCCCATGGTATAGCATTAGACTTATAAGATAGCGTAGGTTATACCATCACGGTGAAGGGCATTGTTACTTCAACCTCAAACGGAGTTGGTGCAGCTACCTCAACTTCAATTGGTGCCTGAGTCTGTACCATGATAGGTATAAGAGTGACTGGAGATGTTTAAGAATTAACCCCTTCTCGAATGAGTCCAATAGACCCCTCTAAGTCTTATTGTTCATCGGTCTCTATCACGTTTACTCCTCCACTCATGTGATCTGGGAGAGGATTTTTATGGACATTGGGTGCAACCTCCTTTGCATGTATGACTTTAGTGTCAATTAATGTCTAAATCTTATCCTTCAAAGTACGACACTCATCAATAGTATGACCTTTCATGCCTGAGTGATAGGCACATGTCTTATTTGGATTAATCCACTGGGAAGAGTTTTCCATAGAAACAACGGGAATGGGAGTGATATAACCGAAAACCTTCAGTCTCTCGTACAGCTGGTCTATAGGTTCAGCAATTGGGGTGTATTGTCTGGGTGGTCTGCGATCGAAATTTGATCTAGGTTTTTGGTAATTTTGGCGGGATGGTGGTGAATGGTAGTATGTTGGCTGGATGATATAAGTATGGTAAGTGGCGGTAGGTTGTTGGTATCTGGGAGGTGAAGGCTGATATGTGGGTGGGAGTGTTTGGTATGTAAGAGGAGATTTTGGACCTTGGGCTACTATCACCGCACCTACTTCTTTCTTCTTGGAGATACCTCCTGACTGTATGGCTTTATTTGTGGCTTGGAGTTCTTCAAATTTTGTCACCATTCCGCTTTTGATCCATTCTTCTATTATTTCTCCCAATTTGATGATGTCCAAAAACTTATGGTTTTCAATAACCATCAGTATTTCGTAGTATTGCGAATCCTGAGCTCTGACGAAGAACTTATTCATTTGTTCTTCTTCCAGTGCTGGCCTTACTTTTGCAGCTTCAGACCTCCACCGAGTAGCATACTTGCGGAAAGTTTTCGTTGGCTTCTTCTTGAGATTTTAAATGTAGAAAATGTCTGGTGCGTTTTATGTGTTAAACCTGAACCGATCCATGAAGTCTGATGCCATGCTCACCCAATTAACCCATTTCTTTGGGTTCTAACTGATGTACCAAGACAGGGCGTCTCCGGTGAGGCTTCTCATGAACAACTTCATGCAGATTCATTTATCCCTGCTAACTCCTACAAGCTTGTCACAATACATTCTCAAGTGCACCTTCGGATCATCAGTTTCGTCAAACATTTCGAACTTAGGAGTTTTGTAACCCTCTGGAAATTCTACATCTAGCCAAATACACAAATCTTCATAATTCAAACAATCAATGCCTTTTCCCTCTTCGACACTTTGAACTCTGCCAGTAAGTTTCTTGAGTTCCTCCACCATGTTCTTGATGAGCAGGTCCTTCTCAGCGAATTCGGATTTGTATAGGGTCTGTTGTGGGGTAAGGTTTCAACATATATGGGATTGTTTTGGTGGACTCCGAGAATTTGGGCATAATGGTGGTCATTGGTTTAGTTTTATGGGTCAGGAGTAGGTTGTGGTGCATTCTGAGGGGTGTGGTATGTGGTTGTTTATGGGTGTTGAGTTGGGTGGTGATGGTGTTGTTGAGGAGTAGGTATCGGCGGAGGGTTGTGGTTCTAAGGAGGTGTGGCGTATTGATGTGGTGCGGGAGGATTTGGCAGATTTTGTGTGTTTTGGGGAGGTACCGGGTTTTGGCCGTTTGTGTTTTGTTGGTTAAGGTCGGGGACAATTAGGGTGAGGGAAAGGTTTTCCAAGTTCCAGACCTGCTCAAGTTCCCCTTGTAGCTCCAATATTCTCTGTTCCAAACGTAGGACCAATTCGTTCTGTGCTGGAGTATTCCGACCGTCCGAGGTTTCAACGTTCTCTACATTGTCCTTTCTGATACTCCTTAAATCGTCCATTTTTTCTTTCCCTTTGCTTTTGCCTTTAGTATCACTTGGTGGGGAAATAGGTGGAGGACCTGTGTATCTAGTATGATATGCGGATGATGCCAGTATGCACGAACCAACCTTTGGGGAATGGGAATAAACAAAAGAAAAGAAAAACAAAAAGGTAACCAAATCAGTAAGGAATATTGAAAGAATGCTTGCAATATTGAACATGTGTTGCAGAATAAGTAAATAAATTCGCGTCCTAATTTGGGGGACCTTATTGTGCCCGAGGAAGGCCTAAACGACACATAGACTTGGAGAAAATTGATGCCAATAATTGTGGCATTTCATTAATGCGAAGATGAATCAGATCCATACTAAGACGACAATAATAAGAAAATTACTAATGGCATTTGCCTTATTACATTCGAAATCTAAAACTAAGCTAAAAGCAGTAAAGAACATCATTTCCTAATCTACTTGGTCTCAGAAAGACCTTCTCCATGCTTGGCCTTCTTGGATCCATCAATCAGGTTCCCTAGGTCGCGCATGTCCAATGGTAGGTAAGCCATTGCTAGGTGCCCTCCCTCATTTCCTTCCGTATTCTGACAGTCTGAGAGCCTCTTCCTCATCTCCCCCTCAAGTTCCATTAACCCTTGTTCCAAATATTCCAATCTTTCTTTTGATTTAGTAGCAATTTCTTTCCATTCGCTGATGGCTTCCATATCTACTTTGTGTTGTTCCAAATGTCTAGCTTCAGACTTGAAAACCCTCTTGCGCAACATCCTATACTTCACTTATGCTTCAGCAGCGTCGTCTATAACCCTATTTTTTAGATTGATCCCTGGCTTGACATCTCCCGCTATATCATCTACCAACCATGATGGGTAGAAGTACACATGGACGGCATAATACCTGTATGGATTGATAGTATCTTTCTCCACAATGACCTTTTAATTCCACATATATTGCTCCTCGAATTTGAATGGAACAACGTTCCCTTTAAAGTCTGCTTTGTACTGGACCATGTTGGAAACCCGAGGTATAAACTGCTTTCTTCCCGCTTACCTTATTACCTTTATAGGAGCATAATGATAGATTCCTCTTAACTCGATCAGCACTAGATGAGTGGTTTTTCTTGACCTGATGATGAACTCGCTGCTAGGGAGCCATTCGAACATCCAATGTACCTTTTCGTCAGTCAAATTGCTGAAGAAATGCACCCAGCTCACAGCACTTCCAGGTTGTGCAAACCTATCTGGGATAAATGTCATTATTTTTGGATGATGGTAGGCTATGTAGTCATTCAATGGTAGTCGCAGAAGCTCTTAACGACATTCGCCTCTCTGGAAATGTTCTAATAACCAAACCTGCAGCAACAAATTATAGCCCTCAAAGTGCCTATACCTATGCTTGCATCGATCTAGAGCGCGATACATTTCGGCCAAGATCATGGGGACGATAGTGTAAGTTTGTCCCTCAATTTCTTCCATTAGAGTCCTAGCGACCATGGCTAAGCGAGTGTGGAT
>AWOL01S0001966.1:114344-167816 GCA_000715115.1 Nicotiana otophora | reverse complement strand
CCCCCCCCCCCTCATCAGAAATATCAGCAACCCCAAGAAACAAACAATGAACACAAAAACTTGGCGGTGTGTCCAACCCAAAGAAGTAATAGCAAGTTCATCATAGTGC
Organism: Nicotiana otophora; assembly: GCA_000715115.1. Taxonomy (NCBI): domain Eukaryota; kingdom Viridiplantae; phylum Streptophyta; class Magnoliopsida; order Solanales; family Solanaceae; genus Nicotiana; species Nicotiana otophora. The sequence continues at coordinate 167,707 of AWOL01S0001966.1, read as the reverse complement.
AGGCGATATGACTTGATATGCCCATAATGTTCATAAAGAAATTCAAATGGTATGTATGACTCCTTCAGACAGAGTAATTCATCATTTTCAAAAACCCGCGGGGAGTGCGATTTTCTGGCACTAATAAACCCGGACTATCCCATGGCAGCCTAGCAAAGCCTCTTATTTCCTCTAAGAGAGGGGTCATCTCTACATTACCAAAGCGAAAGACAACTCTTTTCTCATCCCAAAACATAGTGGCAGCCTCAATCAATGTGTTATTTGGCCTAATGTACAATAATTAAGGTAAAATTTTCGAGGACCCTTTTTACATGATTTTGGTCACTAGGTAAGAGGTTCTTCCACCAATCGAGCAAAACATGTGGGATGTTTTGAACCACGCCGAACCTGGGAACTTTGTGCCTCATTTCCTGCAAAACAAATAGAGTTCGCCCTTTCCCCCTCCGAGTCTGACTATTTACACATTAATGATCAACATACCGGCGTATTTTCCAAGTAATGCACATATCGTAATGGTATCCATTGGGATTACGGAAATCCCGGCGGACTTTGGACAAGGCTTGCCTTAGCGGGTTATCACGCGGACAGAGTTCTAACCCATAATAGGTTTGGACATGATGCATGCACAGTTAATATTAAAGTGGAATTTCTAGAAGAGTCTAGACAGGTACCCTCAAGCGGACAACTTGATAAGAAAAGGCACGGAACCCTCGATTGCACCGCTGATCGACTAGTTTTATCGTAAATAAGCCTTTCCAAATTTAAAGGGTGATTTCGGAAGAGCGCGAACACTCATCAAGTGCCGCTATGGTATTACTTGGGCACGAGTGGAATATGATGTGGAGCATGTTTTATGCAAAGATAATAACACATTGCCAAGTATTTGCATGATAAATATGTAAATAGCGGTAAATACAGTATTAAGGTAAAACATAAAAGAGAGACAAATGAAGAAGTTAGTTTGTGGAAGATATGCGAGAATGTAATAAAGCAAACAATATAGTAGTTTTTAAACAAATGAAGAGCAGTTAGGGCAAATAAGGGTGAATAGGGAAAGGGATGTGCATGTCGTAACAAATTTAAGAAAATAAAGGCAGAGAAGGGATGGGACGTACATGTTATAAAAGTTTTAGACAAGTAAAGGCGAACGGGAAAGGGATGTGCGTATTATAACAAATCTAAGAAATAAAGATGGAAAAGGAATGTGCGTTTTATAACAAAGAAAACTAATCCACATAAGCCAAGTTCATTATGGTAAGAGCCTAAGTGTAAATCCCCAACAGAGTCGCCTTGCTGTCGCGCCCCATTTTCTCTCGCGAAATGCGGGCTTCGACGTGTGACAACTCTTTTAAAGAAGGTATTAAAAGAGAAGAGTCGCCACCTAACGGTTTTTAAGGTGCGTTAGGGAACCTATTATGCAGATAACTTTGTTTTAACTAGTCTACGTCACCAAATATCGGGTAAGGGCTCAAGTTACCTCAAAGAAAAGGTGTTAGGCACTCCTCGAGGTCCACATATGTGGGTCCCGACTGAACTTAAGATTATGTGGATTATGACTAGCCTAGGTGATCAAATAAACAAAGGAGTTCAAAAGTCACAGAACTTTATTACAACATGATTAATACAGATCTTAGTGCGAATATAGGGATACAACTATTTAGATCTAATAACACCATATAAAGAGGAGGGGTCCTAAGTTTTTTAGCCTAAAGGATCACCCTGTGCAACATAAATAATACTTCGTAACTCCCTCAAGATGGGGTGTTACTCATATTATTCAGCGGGCACAGACTATCATCTCCTGCTACCCGATTACTATGTTAAAGCTGTTACCTAAAAGAGTTCTAATTAAATTATAGGTCGTACCCTATGAGTGCATTACCCGTCCCAAACCTATGGTCCAGGAGGTATTGGACCTCTATTTAGGGTGGTTCTAGACTTAAACTTAGGCTGCTCAAAAATGATAAAACTAGGCGACATACAAAACATATTGGACTTCAAATCTAGGCAGTCAAGGCTCAAGTTTACCTCCACACTTAAGCAACAAATGCACGCAAACACATATGCCGATCATAAATCTGTAGAATCCTATAGACATGCTTTCTAGGCGATTAAAGTATGCAAGTGATTTCAGATGCAGGATATAGCTTATATACAGAATCATGCGGGTATAATAAGCTAATTGTTGAGAGTTTTAAGTTACCAATCCTATATGTGCAATGCCTGAGTGATTTATGCAGTTGGGTACAACACAATCTGCTAGGGAAAGAGTCCCAGAATTATTCATACGACGTGCATGAAGCAGTGTTTGAATGGTCTAGCATTAACCAATTATAGCGAGCAATTATTTCCTATAGGCAGAATCTCTAACGCATAGTACTTTAGAGCTTGTTTTATTTTATGCTTAGTCCTATGAACAATATTTCTAGTGAACGATGTGATACAATAACAAATGAAATGATCAAAATCTTGTAGGCATGATTTCAAGTGAGTAACTGAAGTGAATTGAAGGAAAGTTCATTTTTGTTCCTATAGGCAGGTTTCTAATATATTTGAAAGTAATCATGCTAGTTGAAGGGGTGCATGCTCCCTATAAGCATGTTGTCTATAAACACGTAGAAGTAGACATAGCATTTGGACTCATGATTAATAGTAAACAAATAATGTGTGTGTGTGTGTGTATGCTCCCCTAATGTCATTATCCCTACGATGCTCATGTAATCGAACAAATAGCAAATATATTACCAAATCCTATAGGCATGTTATCTACCCATTGGATGAAAATATTAAAATCTACCCATTCCCTTTTACTAACAACCCAAATCGTTTATACAAAGATTATTACACGCCCAACAATGAGTAAAAGTAACAATGTTACATAACAGTAACAATAGGCCCACAGCATGCCCAAATAAAATAACTAAATACCCAGCTTTACTTGGCCTTCAATATCTCTCACATAGCATACCCATGCCTTCAACAAAGAGCCATATGCAATACACGACTCAGGGATCCATAGAGGAATCCATACCAATTCAATGAGTCACAGCACAAGTATTGCACCACTTGGAACAACCAATATAGATATATGGTACATGACAGGAACTAGAGTACTAGGGGCAGTGTTGGAGGTTGAAAGAATGACTAAGACCAAGTCCTAGTGTGTCAGAGTTCACAAGGGCCTCAATGGACCCCGAGCAGTGCTCACACTAGGGAGGTCAGTAGTAAGAGCCTTGGTAGCCTTGACTTTCAGCTGGCTATGAATGAGAGGTTAAAGATAGCATAGATAACAAATGAGGGAGAGTGGACAATGGTTGAGGGACAGGAATTGAGGGAATACACTTATAACTTAAAGTAGACATAGCAAGGATGAGAACACAAAGCAACTAATCAAAAAGGTCATAAAAATTAAATGTAGGTTCAGCAGGGAATTAGAAACAGTTTCAACACTTAGTAAAATAACACATAGACGGCCACATATTGAAAGAGTTAGGGGAAAAATAAGTTTGCAAGATTGACAAAGATTATCATGCACAAGTGCATAATACTAACATATTGAAACCTAAAAGGTCCAAATCATGCTAAGTATACATCCTAGCGTCATAAGACAGACATGTTAACTCTCATCAGGGAACAAGACAGCATTCAGACATGATAGGGGAACACACATTATGACAAGTCAAGTAATCACTGAAGGAACAAGGAATTAAGTGAGTGAAAGACATACTGGGGGACATATTAGCAGGGAAGCAAGGTCATAGTTGATAGAAAGAAAGAATCTTAACAAAGATTAGAACACATTACATATGCAAGATAATCATTGCAGAGGTTCAGAATAGAGTGAAAATAAACTCACGTCAAATGGCAAACGTAGGCATTTAAGTATTGACCAGTAGACTAATTAACTACGGAAGGTCTAAGTTATACTAGGGATTCATCTTAAAACAGTTCAAACAAGGTAAGAAAAACAAGTTGAAATAATTGTTCTATGATTTAAAGCCATCATTAAAGGGGTATGAGATCAAGTGAGCATGATGAGTGACACAATAGCAGAGAAACAAGTCATAGTTAATAGTGAAGATCTTAACACAAGTTATTACAGATGTGAGGCATTCATTACAGAGATTCAGGACAAAGCAGGTAAGCATATTCATGCACATTCAGACACCAATACACTAGCTAAACGTGCTTAGGAGGGTTCAGATTATCCAAGTTAGACATAGACAATCTCAGAACTAGCAGCATTAGGAGGAGTTAAATGCTAGAGAGATTTAAAACGAGTGTAAAGCTAACGGAGTTGTGCATAAAAGTAGCCCAGAAACATATTAAGCCATAGATTTCATAAGCGAGAGCACACGCAAATCAAAGACTCATAAAAAATTAAATTGCAAAAGATCAAGCGACTTACCAGTTAAACGGACAGCAACAAAGAACAAAAATTCCACAAGAACCCAGAATCCCAATGCATCAAAGTCCCCAAGAGCTTTAAAAGAACTCCGGGCAATGCTCGCACCAAGGGAAAGTTTGAATAACCAAATCTCAGTGGCCTTGGCTTTCAGCCGGCCAAAATGAAGTACAGAGCAAGAGAATGAGGAAATCACATAACAAAGTTCCATTTTTGAGTGAAAGTATATTGATTCCGTCCCGCTTCAAAGGGGGATGGGGGGTTTATATAGTGACAGAAATCGAACCAGTAAATAAGAAAAACTGTAAATCAAACATAAATAAGGAAATATTAACATAAAGAATCAATAAAAATCGGATTAGATAAGAAATGGGTAAACCCTAATTGACAGAAGTCAAAGATTGGCCGAAAACCTTGGCTAATCGGACCCATATAGCCATGGTCATGATGTATATGATCTAAATAATGTCCAGATTGAAGTCGAATGGCCGGATTATGAGAGATAGTACTTGCCATATTTAGGAAAGTACTAGGTGATACCATAGTTTTGTAGAAAGTAACGAGATAACACACAGAAGGTAAGGAAATCATGGAGAGAATCTATGGTTGAGACGGATTTGGAGAGATTTGAGGGGGCGGTTAGGGTTTCTGTGGAGAAGGGAGAAGGTTCGAGAGGATTTGGGGGCAGCGGACAATCGAAATAAGGGTTAGGGTTGGGGTGAGATTAATTTAAAAGGAGAGGATGAATGAGGGTCATTGATCTTGAAAGATCAAAGGCCACGATTAAAAATTTGAACGGGGCGTGTTGATTAACGTGTATCGACCGAAGTTTGGGTTAAGGTCTTGTTTGGCTTTGGGTTGGGTATTTGAGTGTTTGGGCCATTCATTTGGTCCGAAATTGGTTTAGAAATTGGGTTGTTGTTTAAATACCCAAACTTTATCAAACAACAATTATAAAAGTAATTAATAAATAACAAAAAATATTATTTGTACACTAAAATGATTGAAAATAATAACTTAACATTATAAAAATAAAAATAAAATCTATTTTGGCACAAATAATGTAATTACACCTGAATATAGGCTATTATTGTAAAAATTGTGAAATTAGCCTAAAAATGCAAATGCAATTATAGAAAAAATGAAGTAAAATATTACAAACCATACATGTTAGTGTAAATAATAAGTTTTGATGATAAATCATCACAAAATAATTTAAAGGATAATTATTAAATATTTATATAATAAAAATATAAAAAGAAATTGATTTAGAGCTTTAAAAATTATGAAATATTATAGAAAATGCTTGTATAGGTTTGTAACCTAAATGATGATGCAAATATGCCATTTTAAAAGTATATACGCATTTTTAGAAAATATGAGGGAAAAATTGGGTATCAACAGTTGCTTCCTTCATTCCTCCTTGATTTGAGCTTCTGCAAAATCTTCTGGATTTGATCTTTGGCCTTGATTAGATCTCTTCTCATTCTTGAGTGCTTGAGAATCTTTGAAAAGGCTAACGGATTGGCTTTCCTTCTTTGTTCTTTGACTGATTGTTTCATTTTTCATGTAAATCAAAGTTCAGAATATATAGCCGTTGAGTAGGATCTTCTTTCCAAATCTGTATACAAAGATATGCCATTAATTAAGGTTTCTTTTAAATTATTAATTATTATTAAAATTCTAAACTTAACACACCAGACAATAACAAAACCAGCAATTTGTTTTAGCTTTCAAGTGTTCCGAAACACCTCCCGAGCACCTCGCGTCTCAATCAAAATCATCCCAACAAGTCACAAATAGTAATTAATATCATAAACATGCTCAAAACATAAAGTGGGAACAGACTCAAAACTAGTGGTTGGATGTCGTTACATTCTTTACACATGTTATCTCACATTTTTGCAATTATTTTATGAGTACTAATGTAGCTGGGGCTAGCTGCAGCCTGCAGGGAAGTTTCTGGTACAGAGCGAGTCAAAGAAAGCAAACAGTTTGTTGTTAATTCTTCATCATATTTTTCCTATTGTATTTAAATAGAGAAAGGCTTTTGATTGTTACATAATATAATATATAAATAAAGACTTCCAATTTGACCATAGCAATCGCATTCTCTTATAAATCTGATGCCCCTTTAATTCTCATCCTAATTAATTCAGGACAAACAAGAGGTTAGTACTCCTGCATTTCTTATTCTATGCCTTGCACAAGAATATTAGTTATATTCGTTTGCTACCTTTTTTTCTTTCATTCTTTGCTAGCATTTTACGTGAGAAGATCTTTTAAGAGTATATTGTATACTCTTGGAATTGTGTACCATGACGATTTTAAAAATTTTCATACAATATACACTTTGTAGAAATGATATTTTTTGCTAGTTTTTAGAGGAACAACTACAATTATGTAAGTTGAAATCCCAAGATAACTAAAATCAGCTATATAAATAGTCACTATTTTCACTTTATTACATGTCAATCCTTTGTGTTTCCATTTCTTGAAATGTACTGTATTTTCTTTCTTTTTTGGGGGAAAAAGAATATAAGTTAATACAGCCCCAAATTGTATTTCCTTTGGGTTGATCTAAAATAAAAAATTTAAATTATAAATTCTGAGGCATGGATATACGTTCCCAATTAATTAAAATTTTAAAAACGAACATTGTCCCATGTTTTTTTTTTTCCTTCATAATTCTACAATGAATTGGTTTGAAAGATATGTATTAGCCGTCTATGGACAAGGTGGGTTGCTCTGATGGTAAGCACCCTCCACTTCCAACCAAGAGGTTGTGAGTTCGAGTCACCCCAAGAGCAAGGTGGGGAGTTCTTGAAGGGAAGGATGCCGAGGGTCATTTGGAAACAGCCTCTCTACCCCAGGGTAGGGGTAAGGTCTGCGTACACACTAACCTCCCCAGACCCCACTAGTGGGATTATACTGGGTTGTTGTTGTTGTATTAGCCGTCTATGAATTGAATAAAATAAAAGAGGTTGATATAATAAAGTCTTAACCCATTTCTCTGTTGTAGGAATTGCAGTTTCAAGAAGAATGGCACATCATATTGAGATTACCCAAATGGATCATCAAATTCCACTTCTTGTTCAAACTTCTGTAAATCAGGTCTCTCTTTCTCTCTCACTCACACACACATCGCGCACGCACAGAGTATGAGAGAGACTTCTCTGAAAATGGCACATCCTTCTCTGTATACCTTTTCTTTTGAGAACATAGACTAGGCTGCCTACATCATACTAGGCTGCCTACATCATACTCGCGACTTTTCTACGGACCTTGCGTGAACGGTGAATATTTTCTGGCTGCCCTAAATTTATTTATTTAGGAAAAAAATCTGTCTTTTTCTGAATAAAATAGAGGTAATTTTCAATTTTAGTAGTTTTAATTTGTTTTGTGAAGAAAACGCGAAAGAAGAAAAAATGTGACCGACTCCTTAATTTTCACTAATTACAGATAGAAGGAGGGAAGAAAGTGGATCATTTAATTCAATAAAGAAAACTACGTATGGTCAAGGGTTGAATACCAATAAATCCGCAAAACATATCTTTGACAAAAGATTTAAGGATTTGAAAAATTCGTCTACCAAATCATGTACCATATTCAAAGTAAATGTGGGGTTACGTGAATCAAATCCAGATGCTTATACCCCTAAGATGATCTCTATTGGTCCTTACCATAACAAAAATCAAGAACTTCGCTCAATGGAAAAGTACAAACTGTTGTACCTACAACGGTTTCTCAAACGGAAAACGGAGATTGATGTGGAAAGTTGCATTAGTGAAATTGAGAAACTAAAAGATGAAGCACTTAAGTGTTACGACGATATAGGGGATGACGACCTTGGCAGTGATATTGTTGAGAAATTTTCAGAAATGTTGTTGCTTGATGGATGTTTTGTGGTTGAGTATATTCGAGAGCGAAGTGGAATGAAGCCAAAAGGAGAAGACATAATTATCAAGGCAGGTTGCATGAGAGGTATTGTACGTCGAGATTTGTTGTTACTAGAAAACCAACTTCCTTTCTTTGTCCTGACCAAACTTCATGACATGACAACAAACGAATTTCATCAAATACCATTCATAAATATGGTGAAGAAAACCTTTCTTCCTTTCTTACCGAAGATGACCCCTGCATCCTTTAATGAGAGTGAAGGTAACGCCTCAGAAATCAAACATTTACTTCAAATAGTACACATGTCATGCCACCCTTCAAAGATGAAAGATATGCCAAGAAATAAGGACCATCTAAAGGTCATGCCAAATGCAATAGAGCTTTCGGAAGCTGGAGTTAGCTTCGTAAAAGTCGGATATATTTATAGAAGGTTAGACGAAGACGACCTTAGAGATAGCACAAGTATATTTGATGTCAAATTTGAGAATGGGTTAATGGAAATTCCTTGTTTTGAAGTCGATGATAATACAGAGACTTTCCTGCGAAATCTTATAGCATACGAGCAACAATCCTCTGATGTACATCCAGCATATTTCAGTGATTTCGCAACTTTCATGGATTATCTTATTGACTAGGAGAAAGATGTAAGTTTGCTTCGCCTAAAAGGAATCATCAGGAACAATATAGGAGAGGACAAAGAAGTGGCTAGCCTCTTCAACAAAATCGGGAAAGGGGTCTCCTTTTCAGATGAGTTCTATTACAAACAAGAATGCATAAAGTTAGTTCAACATTGTGAAAAACCATGGAACCGAATGAAGGCAAGTTTGAAGCGCAATTATTTTAGTAGTCCTTGGGCTGGAGCTTCAACTGTGGCAGCTGTCGTACTTCTTATACTCACAGCTATGCAGACTGTTCTAGCTTTCACTGGTGGTGTTAAGTAGTCATTGTTGGAACGGAAAAGAGCCAAAAATACCCCTAACGTATTGAAAATGGCTCAAAAATGCCCTTCGTTATCCTTTTGGTCTAAAAATATCCTTAACGTTTTATTTTTGGCTCACATATACCCTTAATATTTTATTTTTGGCTCACATATACCCTTAATGTTTTATTTTTGGCTCACAGATACCTTGAAACTAACAAAACATGGATGGTAAATTTTTGGCTCACCTTCCATCAATATACCATATATTTTTTTATATGTATTTTATACCACATATATAAATTATGTAATGCAAGGTTTTTCTGTAATAAAACATAAACAACTATTATTAAGCTGCAATTCCCAATCCTTACCATCCATTTTGACCCATTAGTTATGATATTTGATACTAGTACTACTCTCACTAGTCGAAAACTGTGATTTAGTGAGGTACTATTCCTCGTTGAACACGAGGCGTACTGATTCAGTCGCTAATAAGGGCCTCTCAATTTTTAGCTGAGACTCTCGCTAAATTTATCGAAAGGAAGTTGTTCATGATGAATCAAGAATGACTCATGCAACAGAGGATAATTATCAGGATGCTGACTTTTCCTATATGTTGTTTTAGACACCACTGCGATACAAGAGGGGTGAATTGGATCGTACCAAATTTTAGCGACTAGCTAAGAATTGCCTAACCTTTTACGAACTGGACAAACTGTGAAAAAAATGGTTCTTCTGCGTGGTTGTAACAACCCTTCAAGCTAACTCTAGCTTGAAACTAAAAATTTCTCAGAAGAAAATATCTAAACAAAGCTTCTTGATAAGCAGAAATAGGTACAACTCAAGAGCACCTTACTACAAAGAACTAAGACTTGAAAACAAAACATTGGTAAGGAACAAGTTCACAATCCGGTTCTTTGGTCATGTTCCAGCTTCAGAAAACTGCACATTTTCTGCTCGCAAATCTACTCTTTGAATGTTCTCAATCTTTTGTGTATTTGCTCTTACTTATCTTGGAGAGTGCTGAACGTGATACCTACAAAATGAAGAGTTAGTTTGCACAAAGTCTTCCCTTTTGAAAAGCAACTACCAACTCCAACCACTCCACCAGCTATCACATGTTCAAAGGACAAATGACAACCATCCCTTCCTTTAAATCTCAACACATACCTCTTTTTGTCCTTTGTCACAACCACTGCATCACAAAAGTAAATTGCTAAGTTAAATCTCTATAGTAAAACGAGTGAAATCTATTGTTGAATTCTATTAAAATTCTATACAACATGAAAGGATAAAAAACAGAGAACATCGAAGGAAGAAAAATTACGAAAAGTATAGAGAATGAGAGAGAGAAATAGAGTGACGGAGAGAGAGCAAGTATAAAGGGATGGGGAAATATTCCTTATTCACGTCCTACTATAAAAAGGATATTCATTAATATTATTTTGTATATAATTGATAAATTGTATATCAACTTGTAATTAAGTTAAAACTTAAATAATAAAAGTAAATAAGTTTCTAATGTAGTACATATAGGTAAAAATTCCAGGTTTGTTTAATTGACAAAGTGAGATGGCCTATTAGCTTAGTTGGTTAGAGCATTATACTAATAATGCAAAGGTCACGTGTTCCACAATGCATGGGCCACTTCCAAAGACACAACTAGGCTATTAGGTGCATGTTGGACCGAACCCTATTACTTTTGCTTAAACACTTTTTTTGTACTAGAAAATTCGTTAAATATGTATGAATATTTAATTTGTGAACTCAATAAGTCATGAGTTTCGTGACAAATTAAGAATCCATAAACATTTTGGCTCCAACATTAGCTACTTCTTATTGGTGTTGTTTGAGGTGAATTTAATTTGTTGTCTACCCATCAAAGAGGCGGAGTAGAGTAAACCCCACCTGAAAGCCCTTACCACTTGTTTAAATCGACATTTTGATGGCCAAATTTTCTTTCCTTCTGATTGAAAGCAACACTTGAAGGACCATTGGCCTTTCCTAATTAAATGAAGTTGCAAAATTAATTAACGCCATTCATTTTAGCCTTCAGTGTTCAAATACTCGAGCCAAGAAAGAATGTTTCAACGTGAGCATGACGATCCAACTCTTTGCTACCTGAACCCAAATGCAAAACAAAATGTTGTTAAGTAATAGTTTGCACTAAAGGAACTGAGAGATACCACGCCACGATCTTCAGTATTCCGGCTATCCCAAAGGGCGGGGTCTGATGTGGAGCTAACATGGCTGGCTACATACAAGTATAGCCAAATCAAGAAGAGATGGGACAGCTGTTTAGGCCACAGCAGCCGGTGGGACTACCATGTATAGGAAAGCTGCCCCCGCTAGCTAACACGAAAAGGAATGAACTTTGTTTCATTTTTGGGTTAATGGATTGGATTCAGTCAGCCTCGCGACATAATTAGAGTGAGGTTTTGTTTACCGACTCTCGCAGCTTCCTCCTTGACAAGGTGGTGCTCTGACCGATTGAACTACCATCCGAGAAAAATTAGGTGTACAGCCTAATACCAATTTAGATGGTATTGAACAGTGGCGGACCCAGGATTTTGTGCAAGCGGGTTCAATCTTAGAAGTATATAACTTTAGTCGTAAAATAGTAGTTGTCAAGTGAGTTCAACTAAAATATTTATAAAAAATTTATGCTGCTTTAATCCTAATTTATACGTATACACAAGTATTATTTTTTTCAGTTGAACCCGCTTGCCACCATGTGTGCCCGCCACTGGTGTTGGGATAGGCATTCGGATTGGAAAAACTATTTTAAGAGCATGCTGAATTCAGCTGTTGCAAAAAAAAATACATAAGTGTAAATTGCATGAAATGCCGAAATGGTAAAGAAAAGGAAATCCAGATTCTTTATTTTCACTTTTGCAGAACAAACTAGTGAAAAAACATCATGCCCATAGGCCAAAAACAAATTCTATTTTGACAGTTGTTTGGCTATTTTGTTCCCGATAGACCCTGTCTCAAGGAAAGATGAAAAGCAGCAGCAACAAGCAGTAACAGTAACAACAGCAAGCAGGAAAACTTACCCATAATTTGCTGTTCTGCTGCAGATTTACTGCACAGCTCTGCAATGCAGTGCTTAATTATATGAATATAGCATCCGTTCTGCCTGCTATAACCAGCAAGTCGAAGAATTAAAAAACTATGGTAAGTAATGAGCCATAGAAGATCGTTCCTCCTGACATAAACAGTATTGCAAGATCACAATGAACTTATGAAAGGAAAGCAAACTAACTCGTGCAAAGTCCAAACATGAAGGAAGAATAGGCAAGTCCAGGAAAAAAAATCAGAAAATGCAAGTGACGTTCAACATATTGCAAGATAAAATATTGAACAAAATGTTTCCCAGAAAGACAAATCAAGAATGCTTATCAATTGACAAGCAGATCATTTCAAATGGCACCTTCTAACTTTTTATTATTGCTCAGCTGACTTCTTAATAACCAATACATGATACATTGACAATTGCATATAAATTCCTAACATATCATCTCACATATCATGATGAATTCACACAGCGAAAAGATATAAAGGATTCATACAACCTCCACCACACTAGTTTAGTCTGCAATTGAGGCATAGTTGATTGATTGATGGATCATCTGGGATTGCTACTCACCAACCGAGCACCAACCCGGTCAAGCTTCTTGACCATAGCCAAAGCCTTCAACTCCCCCTCTTTCATAAAAGCCTCCACCATTCTCTCACCAATCTCCCTCCCTCTCTCCTCCACATCCGTCACTGCAACCAGAGTCGGTCCCGCCCCGCTAATAGTGCAACCAAATGCCCCGGCTTCCAAGGCTGCCTTCTTCACTCCCTCCATCCCCGGAATCAACGGCCCTCTCTTAGGCTCCACTATTTTATCCGACGACAATGCCTTTCCTAAACCCCTCGAATCCCCTTGCAATATTGCCGCCACCAACGCCCCCGCCTGACTACTATTCCAGATATGATGGGACATTGTCACCTCGTTCGGCAATGCTGCTCTCATCTTCTTCGTTGGAGCTTCAAATTCAGGATTCACAAGCACAAAGAACAAATCTTTTTCAAGTGGAAACTTCAATTCAATCAATTCTAACGGATCATAGCTTCTTATTAACACAAAACCGCCCATTATAGCAGGTGCTATATTATCAGCATGATAACCAGAGACTTTTGTTTCAGATTCTAACCCAGCAAGAACAAGATCAGATACACTTAATTTCCCGCCAAAAAGCTCATTCACAGCCACCGCCGCCGCCGCAGCACTGGCGGCGCTGGACCCGAGTCCACTACCTAAAGGCAACCCTTTTTCAAGGGAAATCGAAAGACCTACGGACTGTATATTAAGCATTTTCATGACGGAGATAGCAGCTATACCTGCACAGTTCGATAAAGGGTCTTTGCTCAACTTTTCGCCGGCGCCGGAGATGTCGGAGATTGAAACTTCGCCGGGTTTGACTTTTGAGTCAACCCGGAGAGTGATGAAATCGCCGATCCCGTCAACGGCGCAGCCGAGGAAATCGAACCCCGGGCCGAGGTTGGCGACTGTGGCTGGAGCGAAGGATTTGACGGAGGAGAAAATAGGTTCGGGTTCGGGTATGGTTAAATGGGATGTTTGGGTTTTGGAGGGGACTGCTGAGAGATTGAATCCGGAAGAGAATCGGGTTTTGATGGAGTAAAGAGAAGGAGGATTATTAGGGATGGGATTGGAGAAGGCATTGGAGGTGGTGAAGCTGAGTTTAATGGGAGATTGATAGCATGTAGCAGCCATTGATGTGAGAGTTGAGAGTTAAGAGAGTTGAGGGGGCAGAAGAAAACAAATGGAAAACAGGGTTTTACCTCTCTATGGCGCACTCAAAAGATTCTGAGTTTGTTGCACTATAGTATTTTTTTAAGATGAGTGTTGAAAAGGGACCAAATTTCATATATTAAAACTAATTTGTAGCTAATTAAATAAAATAAAGAGTAAAAATGTATAAAAATAAAATTGCAACTACGTACAAAATTTAAAATAATATCAAATATTTTGAAATGTCTCAATCTAAAGGTCTTGTCACATAAATTCTAGATATAAATTTAAACAGTTAAATGAATTTGCATTCTTAAACATTACACCAATTTTATACTAATAATATGGTTAGTAAAATAATTACTGTATCAAATACTTTTAGATGTCGAACGTGGGAAGTGTGCTATATAATTTTAAAAAATCAACGTTTTCAGTGAATTTATTGTGAGAAAAATAAAAAACACAACCTAAAGTTGAAAGTATGAAATTCCTCTTAAATTGATATTGGGTTAGATTTACTTTTTTTATAAAAATAAAAAGATGTATGTAGAGGATAAATTTGAAAAGATGTGCATGTAAATAGGAAGCCAAAATTAAAACCCTATCTTAAAAGAGAAAAAGAAATTAAATACCATATACGACATGGAAGGGCAGGCAACGGTGTTCTAGTATAGGGTGGGTAACGTGATAACTCTTATTAGGCTGCCAACTAACTTAATGATAATCACTAATCAAGAATTTATGTTTGAAGAGATGGTCCAGTAATTAAAAATGGTTCAGATTTGACCATTAATTTTTTCACCCATTATTTCTCATCTCTCTAAACCAATTACTATTATAACAACTGAATATATTCACTTTCAAAAATACCACCATTGTTACTTCACCATTACCTTTCACTATACTTACAAACAGAGTACATAAAAAAATGGGATAATACATAAAAAATTCAATGAAATTTTCAGTTGCGCACTCAAACTTTCCAAATAGAAAATATGATTTGCCGGCTTTACAAAATCGGTAACGTTTCCATTGCGAGATCCAACGATGATGAGTCAACCATTACCGGCGGCGAGAACGCATCTAGATGACTCAGCTCTAACTCGGAGTATGATTCCCATCCACGTTATTCTTACAAATATTGATTAAAGAATATGGTGAAATTAATCAATATTTGTAAGAATAACGTGACTATTATGTACAAATATGCTCTGGAAACAAAAATTGGTTTTGGTCGGAGAAGATGGTGAAAAGAAAAAAAGAAAGCAAAAGTCATACAAAAGCTTAGCCTCACTTTCATGACTATTATGTACCTGAAACTAGTGCCATCTACTGAAATTAACAATACTAGTTTTTCATCTACTGAAATTCAATGGCAGACCCATTTTGATAACAAAACTACACAACGTTGAGATAAGCATATTGCAATGCTTGGGTAAAATTTACATCTTCTAATAGAAAGCACAAATAAAAACATAGTATTTCCGGCAAATGGTATCCTCCAATGGGTCAAAGAGAAGCAAATGTTTTGTGTGGAAAATAAACAAATTAAAATGACATGGAAAATACGTGGCAGCGTGCGCGTGCTCCACTGCCGATTTAGATCTGGTTTTGGTCTCTTAGGGTGGCCAAATTTCCACTTCAAAAGTACTGAGGGGTAATAGGTCTCCCGGAAAGTTTGAGTGTAAGTGAAAATTTCGGTATAGTTCAGGGGAATTTAATGTATTATCCCTAAAATAAATTGCACAATAATCGTCCCATATAGACGACATCTCTCACCTTCATTACTATTTTTTCCAGTCATTATTTTAACATCGCAGGAGTTGGGGGTCAAGCTGCTAACTTTGGGAGGCTGGGAGGAGTAGTGGGGATGCAAGCACTATGTGGACCACGACTGCGCAGTGCATTAAAGAAGCCGCGAAAGAGGTATTAGGGGTCTTAAAGGATTACTCTGGTGGGCACAAGGGAGACTAGTGGTGGAATGAAGAGGTGCGAGAAAAAGTGAAAAACAAGAAAGTGGCGTATCTGAAGCTAGTGAAAAATATAGACGAAGAGGAGAGGAGGGCGAATAGGGAGCAATATAAGAGGCTAAGAAAGAAGCAAAGATAGCAGTTACGGCGGCCAAGACTGCAACTTTTAGTCGTTTGTATGAGGAACTCGAGGGATGAGGTAGGGATAAGAGGTTGTTCAGGTTAGCAAAGGCGCGAGAAAGGAAGGCTCGTGACTTGGACCAAGTGAAGTACATCAAGGACGAATAAGGTAGAGTTTTAATGGATGAGGGGCTTATCTGTCGGAGATGGCAGACCTACTTCCATAGTCTCTTGAACGAGGAGGAGAGCAGGAACATTGTACTGGGTGATTTGGAACTATCTGGGAGTCGTTGTGACTTTGGGGTATTGTAGGCGGATTAGAGTTGGTGAAGTGGAGGGGGCTATACGTAAGATGAGCAGGGAAAAAGCGATCGGACCGGATGAAATTCCGATGGAGTTTTGGAATAGTGAGGGCAAAACAGGCTTGGAGTGGCTCACTAGAATGTTATTTTTAGAATGAAGAAGAAGCCCGAATAGTGGAGGTGAGTACAATGGTTCATGTATACAAGAACAAGGCTGATATCCAAAATTACAATAACTATCGGGGTATCAAGCTGCTTAGCCATACTATGAAAGTCTGGGAAAGAGTGGTAAAGTTAAGGATGGGGAGGAGTGTGTCTATTTTAGAGAACCAATTCGGGTTTATGCTGGGCATTCAACTACAGAAGCCATCCACCTTGTTAGGAGATTGATGGAGCAGTATAGTGAGAGGAAGAAGGACTTGCATATCGTGTTCATCGACTTAGAAAAGGCGTACGATAAAGTTCTGAGAGAGGTTTTGTGAAGATGTTTGGAGGCTAGAGGTGTACCGGTTGCCTACGTTAGGATGATTAAGGACATATATGATGGACCAAATACCCAAGTGAGGACGGTGGGTGGGGAATCGAACTATTTTCTGATTATGATGGGGTTACATTATGGGTCGGCACTTATGCCTTTTTTGTTTGCCCTGGCGATGGACGTACTTGATAAGTAGGGATGTTGACCACTTATTTGCTCTCTTTTACTTACGTTTTAGCTCAAAATACTTAAAGGTATTCCCAAGAACTAATGAAATGTGCTTTCTTACAGGAATATTGAAAAATGAGCCAAAGAAATAAAAATCAACTAAGAAGGAGTAAAAATTTGACAAGAACCAAAACAAAGCAAAATGGACAAAAGTGCGGACCGTACAATACTGTGTGTGGCCGCAGACTCTGAAGAGCCAGTGTCAGAATTCCTTCACAAAGTGCGGACCGCACAATTATTGTGCGGCCTCAGAAGACAAGGTTCAAAGAGATGTGTTTTGGGGACCTGAAGATGTACGTGCCACACTATTATTGTGCGGCCGCAGAATGAAAAAATGCGGCAGCACTCATAAATGTGCGGTCCGCAGAAATTTCCCATGTCCAATCCAAGATCAAGAGTGCGGACGCACTCAAAAATGTGCGGTCCGCACAATCAGGTCCCACCCCAGATTTATGCAATCGCAGAAGACCATGCTGTCAAGTCAGCTTCAAAGTGCGGACCGCACATAGAATTGTGCGGCCGCACAACCTCCGTAGGGGCAATTTTGTCTGATAATTTTAGCTGGGTATAATAGATCTTTTGGTCATTTTAGGTTAAGTTTTGTGCACCTGAACACTTAGAGTCGTTTTTATTTACTGTATTGGATAACCTATTACTAGTTGAGCATTTAAACATTAGATTTTCTTTCCTTAATCAATTATTATGCATTTTGTCTTAGTTTCTTCCTTAATTTCTTCATTTTTCATGAGTAGCTAAACCCTTAGTTAGGGTTGTGACCCAATCTTAGTATGGATTCTTAATGAATGATTGATTTAGAGCTTATTTATTATTGGGTATATGATATTTAGCCTAGTTCTTGCTTGAATTTGAGAATTGGTGGTTGCAAACGTTGATTCATGTCTAATGGACTTAGTCTTTACTTGAGAAAGTGAGACTAAGTCTAGGAAAACTTGGCTAACAAGAATTTGGGGTGAACTCAAAAAATTGATAGCCCTAATTAAAGGGTCGAATCTAGAGATAGTAAGATCCGACTTGAGAATTTATCACTTGTTTCGTGAGATACCCATTTGGACTTGAGATAGCCAAATTGGGCAAAATCACTCAAACTACCGAGAGGTATTGAGTGAGTAATTGAGTGTGATTTCTATATTGTATCCTGATCAACCAAACATGCCCTAAAGCTCTAAACCCGTTAGGTAACCAACTGGGTGAAAGTCGCAACCCTGGATCTTTTATAACTTGAAAAACAACTAAAACCAAAAACATTGTCTCTTAGCTTTACAATTACAAGCATTAGCGTAAAAGTAAAAGTAGAAACAACAATTGAAAATGTGGAAGTGTAATCTTAGGCACGTCATATATTCACACTGGGTATATACCTCATCCCACATCAAGCTCCATGTAGAATCGACCCCGACTCGCGTTGGGTTTTTATTATTGCATCGATCACCTCACAAGCTAAATTAGTGGTGTGAGTTTGGGCGACATCAAACTTTGGCACCGTTGCCGGGGAGCAAAACGGATTTAGCTATATATTTAGTTTTGTGTGTGACTTATCTTCTTTTCCTTCCGGTTTACTAACCTTTTGTGAATTGATTGTAGGTACAAAAATGGCTCTCAATAATGACCCTCTCGGAAACATGTCGTTGGGGGATGTAGACGTGGAAGATGACCCAGTTGAAGAGGTTCCTCTTGAACCTCAAGCAAATAGACGAGGCCGACCGCCTCAAGATAACATTCCCGTTCCTCCCCCAAATCCACCAAGAGCGGCTCTACACCGGGTGTTACCGAATGAAGGGTACGCAAGTGCCATAGTCCCGCCCCGCATTAGGGCGAGCAACTTTCAAATCACAAATGTTATGCTTACATTGCTTGAGAAATAGGGATTCTTCACCGGAGCTCCGAATCAAAATGTGTACAAGCATTTGAAAGGATTTGTGGACACCTGTTGGGGGAGTAAATAGACCAACGTTTCTGAGGATGCTTTAAGGTTGGGACTATTTCCCTTTTCTCTATGGGGTAAAGCCTTGGACTGGTTAGAAAGATTGCCAAACCATTCTATCTATACATGGGATGAATTGGCGGAAAAATTCATTTCCAAGTTCTTTTCTCCCGGGCATATGGCTACTCTTAGAGATGAGATTCTAGTATTCAAATAAGAATCCAATGAGCCTTTGCACGAGATATGGGAGAGGTACCGCACTATGGTGAAAGAGTGCCCGAATAATGACATAACCGAGGCTATGATTCAACAAACCTTCTACAGGGGGGTCAATACTACCAATCAATGCGTGGTCAACCAACTTGCCGGTGGAAATTTCGTTAAAATACCATATGCCGAAGCTTGTGAAATCCTAGATGAAATGGCGGATACTTTATCAGCATGGCAAAATAGAGCAAATGTTCCTCAAGGTGATCCAAATGTGATTCACCTACACAAAGAATTGCACGATCATGGGAAAGCAATTGCCGAGTTGACCACTATAATGAATTAATTGGCCAAAGCTCAACTTCAACAGGTTCAAGGTCCTGAGCAAGTAAATGCAATGGAAGGTGTCAATATGATGGTGAACAAGTGAAGGCAAAAGGGTTAACAAATGCAAAACTGTGTGGAACAATTTGTGCAAGATGATAGTGGGTTCGACCAAGGTGAATCATACAATGAGCAAGAGGAAGAAGTGCAATATGTGAATAACTACCAAGGGAAAAGGAACAACTCTCAAGGCCCAAATCACTAACAATGGCGGTCTCAAGGAAATCAAGGAAATTGGAACAATCAAAACCACCAAGGAAATTGGAGTGGTGGTACCAGCAATCAAAGTAATTGGAACAATAACAATAATCATGGCAATTAGAACATATCAAGGCAACCAAGGCAATTGGGGTGTCAACAATCAAGTATATTGGGGAGGCAACAACCAAGGGGGTTGGAACGGTAACCAAGGGAATCGGGGGTTGGGCTCTCAAAGGCCCCCGATGTATCAACAACCAAATAAACCCACCTCTTTATCCATCTTAAGGTTCTAGTTCTTCCAACAATGAGATGGGACGGATCAAAAATATGTTCAAACAAATGATGGAGAAAAATGCCGATTCTGATGCTCAATTAGCCTCTCACAACAGTTCAATCCGCAATTTGAAGGTTCAATTGGGGAAAATCTCACAAGCTTTAAACACTCGTCCGAAGGGGGGCACTACCTAGTGATATGGTGGTGAAACCGAAGGGTGGGAACAACACGGGACATGCCATGGCCGTAACAACAAGGAGTGGAATATGTGGAGATGCAACCACCTCGAATCAAAGAAGAATTGTGGATGATGATGTAGTGGTTCAAGAAGATGAGACTCCAAGCAATGTGGTTCAAGCTAATGAAGAAGTGAGAATTGATATTGATGAGAATGTGGAGGAGACCCAAAAAGAAGTAAACACGTGATTGACATACCGAAAATGGTAGTGCAAAAGGCCAAGGCACCAATGCCAAGGCCTCCTCCTCCATATCCTTAAAGTCTTGCCAAAAAAAATAGTGAGAACCAATTCGAGAAGTTTATTGACATGATAAAGAGCTTATCCATTATTGTGCCATTGGTTGAGGCGTTGGAACAAATGCCCGGTTATGCAAAGTTCTTGAAAGATTAGGTGACAAAGAAAAGTCAATGAATTGTGAGACTATCAAGATGACACATCAAGTGAGTACTATTGTGCACTCAATGGCTCCGAAATTGGAAGATCTTGGCGCTTTCACAATCCCTTGCACTATTGGAAGCGTCGACTTTGCAAAAGCTCTATGTGATCTAGGGGTGAGTATTAACTTGATGCCCTACTCGGTGTTCAAAACTTTGAGAATTGAGAAACCAAGACCCACATCTATGAGGTTACAAATGGCGGATCGTACGATGAAGAGACCATTGGGTATTATTGATGATGTGTTGGTTTGTGTTGATAAGTTCATCCTTCCGGTGGACTTTGTGATTCTAGATTGCGAAGTGGACTATGAGGTGCCTATTATCTTTGGTAGACCTTTCCTTGCCACAGGGAAGGCTCTTGTTAATGTGGAAGCTGGTGAGCTCACCTTTCGGGTGGGTGATGAAAAGGTGGTTTTTCATGTGTGGAAATCTATGAGGCAACCGAATAGCAACGGAGGTTGTTCTTTTGTGGACTTAATGACCGAGGTAATTGTTGATGATGCTAGTGCAATGATGAATGTCGATGATACCTTGGAAGCCGTATTTCTTAATCATGATGATGATGAGAAGGATGGTTATGTGGAATGTGTAAATGCATTACAAGGAATTGGTTCGTATGCTTATGAACCCCGAAAATTGTCCTTAGATCTTGAGAACCGGAAGACTCCTCCAACAAAGCCCTCAATCGAGGAGCCTCCTACCTTGGAGTTAAAGCCATTGCCTTCACATCTCAGGTATGAATTTCTTGGCCCATGTTCTACTTTACCTATTATTCTTTCCTCTTTCTTGACTAACGTGCAGGTAGATTCTACTTTGGCGGTGCTCCAAAAGAGGATGAAAGTTATAGGATGGACATTGGCGGATATTCGGGGTATAAGCCCTGCCTTTTGAATGCACAAGATTATTTTGGAGGGGGACGCCAAACCCTCCGTTGAACATCAAATAAGATTAAATGAAGTAATGCAAGAGGTGGTGAAGAAAGAGATCACTAAATGGTTAGATGTCGGGGTTGTCTACCCCATTTCTGATAGCTCGTGGACCTCTCCGGTGCAATGTGTCCCAAAGAAAGGGGGCATGACTGTGGTAACAAATGACAAGAACGAGTTGATCCCTACAAGGATGTTCACCGGTTGGAAAGTTTGCATGGACTATAGGAAGCTCAACAAATTCACTCGGAAAGATCATTTTTCACTTCCATTGCTTGATCAAATGCTTGATCGGTTGGCCGGACGTGCTTTTTATTGTTTCCTTGATGGATACTCCAGCTACAATTAAATTCTTATTGCTCCGGAAGACCAAGAGAAGACTACTTTCACTTGTCCCTATGGTACTTTCGCATTCTCACGGATGCCATTTGGGTTATGCAATACACCGATAACTTTTCAACGGTGTATGATGGCCATCTTCACCGATATAGTGGAGGATTTTCTTGAGGTCTTCATGGATGACTTTTTCATGGTGGGAAACTCTTTTGATAAGTGCTTGGACAACTTGTACAAGGTATTGGCAAGATGTGAGGAAACAAACTTGGTTTTGAATTAGGAGAAATGTCAGTTCATGGTCGAGGAAGGCATAGTCCTCGGCCACAAAATTTCAAAGCATGGTATTGAGGTCGATAAGGCCAAAATTGAGGTGACCTCCAAACTCCCTCCCCCTACATCCGTGAAGGGATTGAGGAGCTTTTTGGGTCATGCGGGGTTCTATTGCCGATTCATCAAGGACTTTTGTAAGTGGTAGACCCCTTGTGCAAACTTTTGGAGAAGGATGCCAAGTTCCATTTCAACGAAGATTGTATGAAGACATTCGAATTGCTCAAGTTTAAGTTGACTACTACTCCTATTATCACCGCACCGGATTGGAGCTTACCTTTTGAGCTCATGTGTGATGCAAGTTGTGATGATCCAAAATATTATCTTTAAAGTTAATAATTAATTCTGTATTCTAAGACCTCAAAAAGTACTATTTATCATTACTCGACTTGCGTGCGTAGTCCATAAAGTTTTTCGGAAATCTTTTATGTGAAAAATGGATTAAAATATGAATTAGAGCTTTAAAATCCAATTGAGTTGACTTTGGTCAATATTTTGAGCAAACGGACTCGGATCAGTATTTTGACAATTTCGATAGGTCCGTATCGTGATTTGGGACTTGGGCGTATGGCCGGAATCAAATTCCGAGGTCTCTAGTTTGAGATATGAAATTTTAATAAAAAATTAAAAGTTTAAGTTCAAATAGTGATCGGATGTCGAATTATGTGCAAAAGACCCCAGAATAGAATTTTGATGATTCCTACAGCTCCGTATGGTGATTTTGGACTTAGGAGCATGATCGGAGTTTTATTTGAAAGTTCGTAGTGAACTTAGGCTTGAAATGGATAAAATAGAAATTTAAGTTTGAAAGTTTGACCAGGGAGTTGACTTTTTGATATCGGGGTCAGAATCCAGTTCCAGAAATTTATATAGCTCCGTTATGTCATTTATGACTTGTGTGCAAAATTTGAGGTCAATCGAACTTGATTTGATAGGTTTCGACATCAAATGTAGAAGTTGGAAATTCTAAGTTTCATTAAGCTTGAATTGGAGCATGATTCATGATTTTAGCACTGTTTTATGTGATTTGAGGTTTCAAATAAGTTCGTATGATATTTTTGGACTTGTTGGTATATTTGGTTGAGGTCCCGAGGGCCTCGAGTGAGTTTCGGATGGTTAACGGCATCAAAAAATGAGACTTAAATAGTTGCTGCAAAAACCTGCTGCAATTTTTCTTCTGCTAAGCAATCAAGCCCACAAGTCGAGCCCAAAAATCGAAGGCCAGAAATCAAGTCAAGAAATCAAGCCCAAAAATCGAGCGAGGATCGAAGGCAGGCTCAAGAGCCATGAACGAAGGAAGACTCGAGAGCTATGATCGAAGGTAGGCTCGAGAGCCATGATAGAAGGCGGGCTCGAGAGCCATGATCGAAGGCAAGGCTCGAGGGCCATGATCGAAGGCCACTGATCGAAGGCTCAAGATCGATGCCATGATTGAGGACATGATCGATGGCCCAGGCTCGATGCCATGATCTATGCCATGATCGAAGGCCCCGGCTCGAGCCTGTGATCGAAGCCACGATTGAGGACTAGATTCGAGGGCCATGATCGAAGCCACGATCGAGGGCAATTTCGAAGGCTGCCTGAGCGGATTTATAAAAGAGGGGATTTCGTCCCATTTGCCATTTTTGACGAACTTGAGCTTGAGCAAATACGAATTTTGATAGATTTTCAAGGAAAACATTTGCGTAAGTGATTCTAACTCGGATTTGGTCTATATACACGAATATATCATTATTTTCACCATTTAATTAGTGTATCGAGATTGAAATTTTGAGAAACTTTTAGAAATCTCATAAATATAAATTTTTTAGATTTCTGTGTCGATTCAGAGTCGGATTTGAGTGAAACTGGTATGGTTGGACTCGTAATTGAATAGGTTATCGGATTTTTTAAGTTTCGCCGAATTCCGAGATGTGGGCCCCACGGGCGATCTTTGAGCTAATTTCAGATTTTTTTTTAAAATGTAGTACATTCTTATGAAATTGATTCCTATATTTTTGTTGACTGTATCGAATTAATTATGACTAGATACGAGTCGATCGGAGTCGAAAAATCGAGAAAAAGGCATATTACTTTGTTAAATTGGAGCAAGTCGAGGTAAGTGTCTTGTCTAACCTTGTGTGGGGAAAATTTTTCCTAGGATTGGTATTAATTATAATATGATGAAAGTCGTGTACACGAGGTGACGAGGTGTGTACGCGGACTAAATGTGAAGGATTATGTTTTTAAATTGTGAAGATCACTATTGCATATTAATTAAATTATTAAATCTTGTTATATTCTCCATCGTTGATTTGATTTGTATACTTTAAATTTGCTTGACCTTTTCTTGCTAATTGTTTTACCTGTTTAGTTGAAACTTCTTTTTTTTCTGTGCATGATTTAAAATTTATTTTCTTTAATTTAAATATTATTAATATGAAGTATTTGACATTTTAAATTTGGTATTGAAGCAACGTATTAAAGATTTTAAAATATTATTTTGCTGAATTATTTATTCCTTAATATTTGTGTAAGATTTTCGTACTCATTGTGATGGAGCCGTGAGCTCTTTATTGTAGAAAAATATTATTGATGATTTATTTTGGCATGAGCCGTTAGCTCTTTATTGTGAAAAATATTGTTGTTGAATTATGCTGGCAAGTTAAATTATTTGAGCACTTGAGGTGCAAATTGTGATATATTGTGATATTGATACTCATGCGGTGGTATAAGGTCTGGGTATTGAAACGCATGCGGTGAGATAAGGATGGCTTGATACGCGTGGCTAGTAGGGGGAACTACTAGAAGTCATGCGGTGTGATAAGGATGGCTAAAACGTGGGATGCTATTTCAAAAAAATTATTTTCTTTAAAATAAATTATGAAAGCTCCCGCGGTGAGATAAGGAAATAAGATATTGTGAATTTATTTATGATTTAGGACTACGAGGCGGTACCTCGTGAGTGCCCTTGTTGATATTGATTTATGGCCATAGTTGCCTTTGATTATTTGTTGTGATTTTCATAAAGTTGAAGGGAATTTTGTTTTGATTCCACGACATATTATTTGCCATTATTTTGTGTAATTAAATGGTGACATGCTACTTGATTCATTTCCATTATCATTTTATTATATTATATTGTTAAACATTTTACCATGCAGTTATTATTTTCTAGTAAGGCCTGACCTGACCTCGTCACTACTCTACTGAGGTTAGGCTTGGCACTTACTGAGTACTGCTGTGGTATACTCATACTACGCTTCTGCATATCTTTTGTGCAGATCCAGGTACTCCTTACCAGTCCCGACATCATTGAGTTACCTGTGCACGGAGACTTCGAGGTATATCTGCCAACGTCCGTAGACTCCGGAGTCCCCTTCTATCATTATTGTGTTGCTTCCTTATTTTATTTAGACCTTGATATATATATATATAGAGAGAGAGAGACATTGAGGATAAATTCTTAGAAGCTTGTGACTTATTTCAACCGGATTTTGGGAGTTGAAATTGTTTGAATTGTAGTTTATTTAATTATTTATTCAGACCAAAATTTTTATCCTACATTGATAGGCTGACATCCTACAGAGGGAATTTGGGGTCGTGACAAGTTGGTATCAGAGCTCTAGGTTCATAGGTGTTATGAGCCACAAGCAAGTTTAGTAGAGTCTTGCAGATCGGTACGGAGACGTCTGTACTTATCTTCGGGAGGCTATGGAACTGTTAGGAAAATATTCACTTATTTGATTCCTTATCGTGCGCATTTGTTAATTTCAAAGTTCTAAACCATTGTTTTTCTATTCTCTCACAGATGGTGAGGACACGTGCAACTGGATCAGATGATCAGATACCCGCACCCCCTGTTGGAGCCGCAAAAGGCCGGGGTCGGGGCAGAGGCCGAACAAGAGGTCGAGGAAGACCACGTGGTGCAACCAGAGCACCTGCACGAGCTGCTGCACCAGAGCCACCAGTAGCTCCAGTTGGAGAGCAGGCACCTGAGACGCCTGTTACTACTCCTATACTTCAGGAGACTCTTGCCCAGTTTTTGAGCATGTTTGGCACTCTAGCTCAGGCAGGGTTAATTCTACTTCCTCCTGCCACATCTCAGACCGGGGGAGTAGCACAGACTCCCGCTGCCCGTACTCCAAAACCACAGGCCCAAGTGGACCATGCCCCAGATGTTATACCAGTGCAACTAGTTGTCCCAGTTCGGCCTGAGATTAGGACAACAGTTTCAGAGGGGGAGAAGCTCAGGCTCGAGAGGTATAAGAAGTACCACCCTCCCACCTTCAGCGGTTTAGCTTTAGAGGATGCTCAGGGTTTTCTGGAGGAATGTCACCGTATCCTTCGTACTATGGGTTTTGTGGATTCCAATGGAGTTTCTTTCACGGCATTCCAGTTTAGAGGAGAAGCCTACCAGTGGTGGTGGGCATATGAGTTGGATAGTCCGGCTGAGGCAGCTTCACTCACTTGGACTCAACTTTTAGATATGTTTTAAATAGAGTATGTTCCTCAGAGTCTTAGAGATGCATGGCGCGCAGAGTTTGAACAGTTGCGCCAGGGTTCTATGACCCTGTCAGAGTATGCGGTCTGATTCAGTGATTTGTCTAGGCATGCACCAGCCTTAGTTGCTACTGTTCAAGAGCGGGTTCGCAGATTTATTGAAGGTTTCCACCCTAGTATCAGATACAATATGGCCCGAGAGTTAGAGATGGACATCACATACCAACAGGTGGTGTCAATTGCTAGGATATCGGAAGGTATGCGGACTTAGGAGAGAGGAGAGAGGGAAGCTAAGAGACCCCGGGATTCTGGCACATATAATAATTCTCGTGCCCTAGTTGTAGCCCATCATGGTAGAGGTTATGTGAGCCGTCCTATTCATTCAACACTGCCAGCTTCCAGTGGTATTCCGGCTACTCCCAGACCTCAGGTTCCATATTATGCACCGCCAGTGTAAACTGTACCTCCTGTACGGGGTGCTTTCAGCGGACAGTCTAGTCGATTAGGCCCGAGAGAGTCCCATCAGCCACGTCCTCCGAGGTCTTGTTTTAAGTGTGGTGCCACTTGTCATATCATGAGGGATTGCCCCATACTTAGGAGGGGTGCACCTCCACGGATTTCTCAGGCCCCACCTATTCCACAGGGTCCTCAAGCTTCTCAAGCCATGATTACTGCACTAGTTGCCACTCCACCTGCACATCCAGCCAGAGGTGGAGGTCGGACAGGTAGAGGTCTCCCTAGAGGGGGAGGCCAGGCCAGATATTATGCCCTTCCTGCTCGGAGATATGTCGTTGTATTTGATTCTATTATCATAGGTATTATTCCGGTCTGTCATAGAGATGCATCAGTCTTATTTGATCCAGGTTCCACTTATTCTTATGTGTCATCTTATTTTGCCCCGCATTTGGGCATATCACGTGATTCCTTGAGTTCTTCTGTTTATGTATCTACACCCGTGGGTGAATCTATTATTGTGGACCGCGTGTATCGGTCTTGTTCAATTGTGATTAGTGGTTTTGAGAACATAGCTGATTTATTATTGCACAGTATGGTGGATTTCGATATTATTTTAGGCATGGACTGGTTGTCTCCCTATCATGCTATTCTTGATTGTTACACCAAGATGATGACGTTGGCTATGCCAAGTCTACAGTGGCTAGAGTGGAGAGGTACTTCAGATCATGTTCCTAGAAGGGTTGTTTCATTTCTTAAAGCTCAACGAATGGTTGAGAAGGGGTGTGATGCGTATCTGACCTATGTGAGAGATGTTAGTATTGATACTCCTACCGTGGAGTCAGTTCCTATAGAAAGAGATTTTCCTAATGTATTTCCAGCGGATCTTCCGGGTATGCCACCCGATAGGGATATTGATTTTGGCATTGATTTGTTACCGTACACTCAGCCCATTTCTATTCCACCATATCGCATGGCCCCAGCAGAGTTGAAAGAATTAAAAGAACATTTACAGGAATTTCTTGATAAGGGCTTCATTCGGCCCAGTGTATTGCCTTGGGGTGCTCCTGTCTTATTTGTAAAGAAGAAAGATGGTTCTATGCGGATGTGTATTGATTACCTCCAGCTGAACAAGGTTACAGTGAAGAACATATATCCATTGCCATGTATTGATGACCTATTTGATCAGCTTCAGGGTGCTAGAGTGTTTTCTAAAATCGACTTGCGTTCTGGCCATCATCAGGTGAAGATTCAGGAGCCAGATATCCCGAAGACTGCTTTTAGGACTCGGTATGGTTATTATGAGTTCCTTGTAATGTCATTTGGGCTAACCAACGCCCCATCAACATTTATACACTTAATAAATAGTGTATTTCAGCCCTATCTTGATTCTTTCATCATTGTATTTATTGACAACATTCTGGTGTATTCCCGGAGTCGGGAAGATCATGAACATCACCTAAGGACTGTGCTTCAGATTTTGAGAGAAAAGAAGTTATATGCAAAATTTTCATAAGTGTGAATTTTGGCTTGAGTCAGTGGGATTTTTAGGTCATATAGTTTCGTGTGAGGGGATCAAGGTAGATCCGAAGAATATTGAAGCAGTGCAGAGTTGGTCCAGACCGTTCTCAGTTACGGAAATCCGGAGTTTCCTTGGTTTGGTAGGGTATTATCGCCGATTTGTAAAGGGTTTCTCTTTTATTGCTGCATCTATGACCAAATTGACCCGAAGGATTCTCCATTCAGGTAGACCGAGGAATGTGAGGAGAGCTTCCAAAAGCTCAAGACAGCTTTGACTACAGCCCAGTATTGGTATTACCTATAGGTACAGGGTCTTATACTGTGTATTGTGATGCGTCGCGTATTGGTCTCGGCGCAGTATTGATGCAAGACGGTAGGGTGATTACCTACGCATCCAGACAGTTAAAGGTGCATGAGAAGAACTATCATGTACATGACCTTGAGTTAGCAGCTATTGTTCATGCCTTGAAGATTTGACGGCATTACTTATACGGTGTCCATTATGAGGTCTACACTGATCACCGGAGTCTACAGCATCTGTTTAAACAGAAGGATCTCAATTTGCATCAGCGGAGATGGTTATAGTTGCTTAAGGATTATGATATCACCATTCTCTATCATCCTGGGAAGGCCAATGTAGTGGCCGATGCCTTGAGTCATAAGGCGGAGAGTTTGGACAGCTTAGCATATTTACCGGTAGTAGAGAGGCCTTTAGCCTTCGATGTTCAGGCCTTGGCCAACCAGTTTGTCAGGTTGGATATTTCCGAGCCGAGCCGAGTTTTGGCTTGTGTGATTTCTCAGTCTTCTCTTTATGATCGGATCAGGGAGCGTCAGTATGATGACCCTCATCTGCTTGTCCTTAAGGACACAGTTCAGCACAGTAATGCCAAGGAAGTCGCAATTGGAGATGACGGTGTATTACGAATGCTGGGCAGGCTATGTATGCCTAATGTAGATAGTTTGCGTGAATTTATTCTCCAAGAGGCTCACAGTTCGCGGTACTCCATTCATCCGGGTGCTGCAAAGATGTATCAGGACTTGAAACGGCACTATTGGTGGAGGCGGATGAAGAAAGACATAGTGGAATATGTAGCTCGGTGCTTAAATTGACAGCAGGTGAAGTATGAGCATTAACGACCGGGTGGATTGCTTCAGAAGTTGGAAATTCCAGAATGGAAATGAGAACAGATCACTATGGATTTCGTTGTTGGACTCCCACAGACTTAGAGAAAATTNGGAGGAAGTTCGATGCAGTTTGGGTGATTGTGGATAGATTGACCAAGTCAGCTCATTTCATTCCTGTTATTACTACTTACTCTTCAGAGCAGCTGGCTCAGGTATATATTTGCGAGATTGTTAGACTTCACAGTGTACCATTATCTATCATCTCTGACCGAGGTACACAGTTTACCTCACAGTTTTGGAGGGTTGTACAGCGAGAGTTGGGTACTCGTGTGGAGTTGAGTACAACATTTCACCCTCAGACAGACGGACAGTCCGAATGCACTATTCAGATACTGGAGGATATGCTTCGTGCGTGTGTGATAGATTTTGGGGGTGCTTGGGACCAGTTCTTACCACTTGTTGAGTTTGTTTACAACAACAGTTACTAGTCGAGCATTCAGATGGCTCCGTATGAGGCCTTGTATGGTAGGCGGTGCCAGTCTCCAGTGGGTTGGTTCGAACCGGGGGAGGCTAGACTATTGGGTACAGACTTGGTTCAGGATGCCTTGGAAAAGGTTAAGTTGATTCAGGATCGGCTTTGTACAGCCCAATCTAGACAAAAGAGTTATACGGATCGGAAGGTTCGTGATGTTGCATTCATGGTTGGTGAGCGGGGTATTGCTCCGGATTTAGCCTATGAAGGGTGTGATAAGGTTCGGGAAGAAGGGCAAGTTGAGCCCTAGGTATATTAGACCTTTTGAGATTCTTGAGAGAGTTAGAGAGGTGGCTTACAGACTTGCACTACCACGTAGTCTCTCTGCAGTTCATCCTGTATTCCATGTTTCCATGCTTCGAAAATATCACGGTGATCCGTCTTATGTGTTAGACTTCAGTTCGGTTCAGTTGGACAAGGATCTATCTTATGTTGAGGAACCAATGGCTATTTTAGATAGGCAGGTTCGAAAGCTGAGGTCAAAGAACATTGCTTCCGTGAAGGTTCAGTGGAGCGGTCATCCAGTCGAGGAGGCGACTTGGGAGACCGAGCATGATATGCACAGCTGTTATCCACACTTATTCACCAGTTCAGGTATTTGTTTTCTAACTCCGTTCGAGGACGAACATTTGTTTTAGAGGTGGAAAATGTGATGACCCAAAAATGTTATCTTTAAAGTTAATAATTAATTCTATATTCTAAGACCTCAAAAAGTATTATTTATCATTACTCGACTTGCGTGCGCAGTCCATCAAATTTTTCAGAAATCTTTTATATGAAAAATAGATTAAAATATGAATTAGAGCTTTAAAATCTAACTGAGTTGACTTTGGTCAACATTTTGAGCAAGCGGGCTCGGATCAGTATTTTGACAGTTTCGGTAGGTCCGTATCGTGATTTGGGACTTGGGCGTATGGCCGGAATCAAATTCTGAGGTCCCTAACCCGAGATATGGAATTTTGATGAAAAATTAAAAGTTTAAGTTCAAATAGTGATCGGATGTCGAATTATGTGCAAACGACCGCGGAATAGAATTTTGATGATTTCAACAGCTTTGTATGGTGATTTTGGACTTAGGAGCGTGATCGCAATTTTATTTGGGAGTCTGTAGTGAAATTAGGCTTGAAATGACAAAAATAGGAATTTAAGTTTGGAAGTTTGATTGGGGAGTTGACTTTTTGATATCGGGGTCGGAATCCAATTCCAGAATTTTTCATAGCTCTGTTATGTCATTTATGACTTGTGTAAAAAATTTGAGGTCAATCAGACTTGATTTGATAGGTTTCGACATCGAATGTAGAAGTTGGAAATTTTATGTTTCATTAAGTTTGAATTGGAGCATGATTCATGATTTTAGCATTGTTCGATATGATTTGAGGTTTTAAATAAGTTTGTATGATGTTTTAGGACTTGTTGGTATATTTGGTTGAGGTCGCGATTGCTTCGGATGAGTTTCGGATGGTTAACGGATCAAACAATAGGACTTAAACAGCTACTGCAAAAAGCTGCTGCAATTTTTCTTCTGCTGAGCAATCGAGCTTAGAAGTCGAGCCCAAAATCGAAGGCCATAAATCGAGCCTAGAAAGCGAGCCGAAGATCGAAGGTAGGCTTGAGATCCATGATCGAAGGCAGGCTCAAGAGCCATGATCGAAGGCAAGGCTCGAGGGCCATGATCAAAGGCCACTGATCGAAGGCTCAAGATCGATGTCGTGATTGAGGTCATGATCGAAGGCCCAGGCTCGATGCCATGACCGAAGGCCCCGGCTCGAGCTTGTGATCGAATCCACGATCGAGGACTAGACTAAAGGGTCATGATTGAAGCCACGATCGAGGCCAGTTTCGAAGGCTGCCTGGGCAGATTTATAAAAGAGAGGATTTCGTCCCATTTGCCATTTTTGACGAACTTGAGCTTGAGCAGAAGTGAATTTTGATAGATTTTCAATTAAAAACATTTGGGTAAGTGATTCTAATTAGGATTTGATCTATATACACGAATATATCATTATTTTCACCATTTAATTAGTGTATCGAGATTGAAATTTTGAGAAACTTTTAGAAATCTCATACAAATAAATTTTTTAGATTTCTGTGTTGATTCGGATTCAGATTTGAGTGAAACTGGTATAGTTGGACTCGTAATTGAATGGGTTGTCGAATTCTATAAGTTTAGCCGAATTCCGAGATGTGGGCCCCACGGGCGATCTTTGAGCTAATTTCGGATTTTTTTTAAAAATGTAGTACATTCTTATGAAATTGATTCCTATATTTTTGTTGACGGTATCGAATTAATTATGACTAGATATGAATCGATCAGAGTCGGAAAATCGAGAAAAGACATATTACTTGGTTAAATTGGAGCAAGTCGAGGTAAGTGCCTTGTCTAACCTTGTGTGAGGAAAATTTTCCCTAGGATTGGTATTAATTATAATATGATGAAAGTCGTGTACACGAGGTGACGAGTGTGTACGCGGACTAAATGTGAAGATCAATGTTGCATATTAATTAAATTATTAAATCTTGTTATATTCTCTATCATTGATTTGATTAGTATACTTTAAATTTGCTTGAGTTTTTCCTGCTTATTGTTTTACCTGTTTAGTTGAAACTTGGTTTCTTTTATTCTGTGTATCATTTGAAATTGATTTTCTTTAATTGGATATTATTAATATGAAGTATTTGACATTTTAAATTTGGTATTGAAGCAACGTATTAAAGATTTTAAAATATTATTTTGCTGAATTATTTATTCCTGAATATTTGTGTAAGATTTTCGTACTCATTGTGATGGAGCCGTGAGCTCTTTATTGTGAAAAAATATTATTGATAATTTATTTTGGCATGATCCATGAGCTCTTTATTGTGGAAAATATTATTGTTGAATTATGTTGGCAAGTTAAATTATTTGAGCACTTGAGGTGCAAATTGTGATATATTGTGATATTGATACTCATGTGGTGGTATAAGGTCTGGGCATTGAAACGCATGCGGTGAGATAAGGGTGGCTTGATACGCGTGGCTAGTAGGGGAAACTACTAGAAGTCATGCGGTGTGATAAGAATGGCTAAAACGCGGGATGCTATTTCGGAAAAAATATTTTCTTTAAAATAAATTATCAAGGCTCCCGCAGTGAGATAAGGAAATAAGATATTGTGAATTTATTTATGATTTGGGACTACGAGGCGGTACCTCGTGAGTGCCCTTGTTGATATTGATTTATGGCCATAGTTGCCTTTGATTATTTGTTGTGATTTTCATAAAGTTGAAGGGAATTCTGTTTTGATTCCACGACATATTATTTGCCATTATTTTGTGTAATTAAATGGTGACATGCTACTTGATTCATTTTCGTTGTCATTTTATTATATTATATTGTTAAACATTTTACCATGCGGTTATTATTTTCTAGTAAGGGCCGGTGGGATTTCTAAGAAGAATGAGACGCCCCTCACCACCA
The DNA here is from genome assembly GCA_000715115.1 of Nicotiana otophora. Classification (NCBI taxonomy): domain Eukaryota; kingdom Viridiplantae; phylum Streptophyta; class Magnoliopsida; order Solanales; family Solanaceae; genus Nicotiana; species Nicotiana otophora. Next base: position 133,741 of record AWOL01S0001966.1, on the reverse strand, counting down.
TCTTGGAGATTGACATTTTTGATGTGTGGGGCATTGATTTCATGGGTCCGTTCGTGAGCTCTTGTGGGAACACTTACATATTGGTAGCTGTGGATTATGTGTCAAAATGGGTTGAAGTTGTGGCTTTACTCAACAATGAAGCTCGAAGTGTGGTGGCATTTTTGAAAAAGAACATCTTCACGAGATTTGGTACTCCAAGGGCCATTATTAGTGATGGGGGATCGCACTTTTGTAACAAAGCTTTTGATACCTTACTCGTAAAGTATGGTGTCAATCACAAAGTGTCGACTCCCTATCAGTCACAAGCAAGTGGGAAAGTCGAAGTCTCCAACCGGGAGATCAAGAGTATTTTGTCGAAGACTGTGAATGCCAATCGGACGGATTGGTCAAAGAAACTTGATGATGCTCTTTGGGCTTATAAGACGGCTTACAAAACACAGATTGGTATGTCTCCATATCGGTTAGTGTTTGGGAAAGCTTGTCACTTACCAGTGGAACTTGATCACAAGGCTATGTGGGCATTGACGAAGCTTAATCTTGAATGGGATGCCGTCGCCAACTTAAAGGTGGCACAATTGAATGAGCTTGATAAATTCCGGTTCCATGCATATTCAAGTTCGTCTTTGTACAAGGAAAAGATGAAGTACATCCATGATAAGTATATCCGGAACAAAGAGTTCTAAGAAGGCGACTTTGTGCTATTGTTCAATTCTCGGTTGCGGATATTTTCGGGAAAGTTGAAATCCAAGTGGAGTGGTCCATTTGAGGTTGTGCATGTGACACCCTTTGGTGCATTCGACGCCTGCTCTTTGAACACTTATGTGTGATTCGGAGAAATGGAGGCAGTCCAGTACCTAGAGAAGTTGGCTCTGGGTGATGCAGCTCGCCCTTGGCTAGCTGAGATCTTGGCCGCCCGAGGACCATCACCACCATGGATTACAGTAGGAGTTCCTATCCTCCGGGCCACCCTCAATTTTGAAGCTAAAGAGTGGCAAACCTTTGGGTGTAGCCGGATTGATCCGAGTTTGAATGAGAACAACCCCCCACTTTCCCAGGCAGTTCTGGTGGCTTATATTATGGTGGGGTACCCGATCAATGTGTGTGCCATCATGTCAACCAACATCACATTGGCAGTCTGAAAAAGTTAAAAGTCCTACCCTTATCCAAACACCCTCACAAAGTACTTCAATGATGCCAAGGTGGAGCCGAGGCCATATGAAACAACAGTAAAGGCCAAAAAGCCTTTGTCATGGTACCACCTGCAGGGTGCTGACAACCCAAAGTTCAAGGGTAAAGTCACTACTACCGTTAGCCAGTTTGACGAGCCATCGGTGGTGGGTTCTGAGGCTGCTGCTGAGCCATCTACAACTCCCTTGCCTTCCACAGCACCCGGGCCTTCCACCAGGTCAGCCGAAGTACCCACCTTCATCTTCTAGGCCATCAGTTGTAGTACCAGTGCTAGCCTCATCCACTTATCCTCTCACTGCGCTACGAGTCTCCCAGATTTTGGCGAGCCTCAACAACTAGATGTAGACAGCCACTTCTAAGTTGTCTGACATATCTAGTACTGTTGCAGCACAGTCCTCTACCCCAGCAGCACCACAGGTCCCTCTGTCAGTAGAGGAAATATTGAAGAAGATTCTGGATAACCAGAAGACTATTATGGATACAATGGTGGCTCACGGGGGTACTATTGAGGAGTTAACCAAGCAGGTGAAGAAGATGAAGAAATCCCAGGCTTCAAAGAAAGCAGTGGAGAGCTTGAGAAAGGAGGTGACGAAGATAGCAGTAGTAGGTGATTTGCCTTTTGACCTACTGATAGAGACAGATCCATCAGCACCAACTAAACCAGCGGCACCATCAGCAAATATACCAGCTCGCCAGTCTGACGAGCCAGATTCCACTGCTGAGGAGATGCTTCAGATGCTCACCAACCTTGTTGTCCCTCAGCCCGGTGATGATGAAATACAGTTGGAGGAGATTGAGGGTGGTGATGCTGCCAGTCACCCTGAGACCACATAGGGAGTTTTCTTTACTTTTTATCCTCTTTTGTTTTGATTGTGCTAAGCATTGAGGACAATGCTTGTTCTTATTCTGGGGGTGGTCTATTTTGGTTCATTTTGGATGACTGTGATATATTTTGATGACATTTGATTACATTTGAATACTTTTGGGTCTGTAATAACTTTAATACTCTTTTTTTTTTTATTTTCTCCCTCATTATGTATATATTCATCCCTCATGTATATATTCTATTCCTCTCGGTTTGTATATTCATCGGCCTTACTTTTAGTAGTTTATTTCATAGCTTCTTCATTTTGTTGTTTTTTAATAGTATAGCTTCTTAGTTACTTTATTAGCTTCTTTTTGATTTGTTAGCTTCTTTTCTGCTTTAGTGAACAATAAGCCTTTGGTTTTCTTAATACTACGGTTCTTTCCAAAGGTGGGTCTTGTGTGAATCGGCTGACTCTTCCCAACGACGGATGGCGTGACAACCTTCTTAAGGGATCGAGTCCGTTGATTGTAGTATTGATGAATAAATAAGGGTCAAACATGCTTTACTTGGTACGAACACACTTAACAACGATCTTATGGTTAAAAACAAGTTTTTGTAAAGAAATAGCCCTAGTTAGTGACCTTGTGACTCTTGTGTTGACTTAGGCAATCATCGGGTGGTTTAGTTGAACCATTAGCGATTTTCAATCTTGAATGCTGTTGTTGTGGGCCCTCGACTCTATTCTCTTTGACAATCTGGTTGTGTGAGAGGTGAGTTATTTTGTTACAAGTCCAAGTACCCGCGCGAGTGATCTAGAACTTGCCCCGAATGTGTTTCTAGGCGAAATTCTAAGTTAGCCTGGCTTGAGAAGTGATTGTAGGCTCTCCTTAACCCGTTTTGAAACCTTCTATGGCCCACCAATGATATCATCCTTAGTAAACCCTTTTGAGCCTAAAGCCTTTTTATTCGATAACCATGTTACAAGCCTTTACCCATTTTATAATAACTCTCTCTTGGCACCCGAACTTTCTTTAGCACTCGTGTGATTCAAAGGGTAAAAATATAAGTTTGGGGGAGAGACGAGGGGTTTAAAGATAGTCTCAAGGCACAAAAAGAGAAAATAAATGAAGAAAAGGAAAGGCAAAGAAAAAGAAAGGAAGAACAAAATAAAAAAATACAAAAAGAAAGTGAATAATATGAAAGGGTTGAAAAGATGCAAAAGAAAGCAAAAGTTCAAAGCATGTAGATAACAAAGAAGGAAAGTATGAACAACATGGCAAAGAAAGAGTGGTATCAAGTCTCTCTAATCCCCTAAGGGAAAAGAAAATGAATCAAAAAGTCGGCAAAGTAAGAGCCAAAAAGAGAATATGAAGTGCCAAAGGAAAGATGAACCAATTCCATTCCGATATTTCCCTCCTTAGTCCAAAAGCCTTTATTACATGCCGAAAAAGCCCTACGTGTTTTCAAGTCGAGCAAGCTTACATTAGTGGTGATCTACATGAGGGGCAAGCATACGGTACTTAGAGCCGGGCTTGTGACATTCTTTTGAGAGTGATGAGAGAATCTTTCTCGAGTCATTGAATTGAATTCTTCATTTGTGAGTGACATGAGCTTCCGGAGAGTATAAGAGGAGGAGTTTGGGGATCCACAGTGACCTGCATAAAAGTGCGAGCTTCCTTGATGAACAAATTCAACTCTTAATGCTCAAGCATCACATTAGAGCTATTTGTGCTTTAACATTCAAATCATAGGCTTGTTAATGATTCATGAGTATGTGGGTAATTGTTGGTCCCAACTGATTTGTGTTTGATTCAACTTAGGCCAGCTGAAATAGCCCTTTTCTAGTGGAGGTGGGAAATTACCTTAATTGCTTGAGGACAAGCAAAAGCTTAAGTTTGGGGGAGTTGATAAGTAGGGATTTTGACCGCTTATTTGCTCTCTTTTACTTACGTTTTAGCTCAAAAATGCTTAAAGGTATTCCCGAGAACTAATGAAATATGCTTTCTTGCAGGAATATTGGAAAACGAGCCAAAGAAATAAAAATCAACTAAGAAGGAGTAAAAATTGGACAATAACCAAAACAAGACAAAATGGACAAAAGTGCGGACCGCACAATATTGTGTGCGGCCGCATACTCTAAAGAGCCACTGTCAGAATTCCTTCACAAATTGCGGACCGCACAATTATTGTACAGCCGCAGAAGACAAGGTTCAGAGAGATGTGTTTTAGGGACCTGAAGATGTGCGGACAACACTATTATTGTGCGGCCGTAGAATAAAAATATGTGGTCCGCAAAAATATCCCATGTCCAACCCAAGATCAAGAGTGCGGCCGCACTCAGAAATATGCGGTCCGCACAATCAGAGGAAGTGCGGCCGCACTCAGAAATATGCGGTCCGCACAATCAGAGGAAGTGCGGCCGCACCCCAGATTTATGCGGCCGCAGATGACCACCCTGTCAATTCAACTTCAAAGTGCGGACCGCACACAGAATTGTGCGACTGCACAAGCTCCGCGGGGGCATTTTTGTCCGATAATTTTAGCTGGGTATAAATAGATCTTTTTGTCATTTTTAGGTTAAGTTTTGTGCACATGAACACTTAGAGTCGTTTTTATTTACTATATTGGGTAACTTTGTACTAGTTGAGCATTTAAGCATTAGATTTTCTTTCCTTAATCAATTATTATGCATTTTATCTTAGTTTCTTCTTTAATTTCTTCATTTTCCATGAGTGCTAAACCCTTAGCTAGGGTTGTGACCCAATCCTAGTATGAGTACTTAATGGATGATTGATTTAGCGCTTATTTATGATTGGGTATATAATATTTAGCCTAATTCTTGCTTGAATTTGAGAATTGATGGTTGCAAACGTTGATTCATGCCTAATTGACTTAGTCTTTACTTGAGAAAGTGAGACTAAGTCTAGGAAAACTTGTCTAACAAGAATTTGGGGTGAACTCAAGAAATTGATAGCCCTAATTAAAGGGTTGAATCTAGAGATAGTAAGACCCGACTTGAGCATTTATCACTTGTTTCGTGAGATACCCATTTGGACTTGAGAAAGCCAAATGAGGAAAAATCACTCAAACTACCGAGAGGTATAGAGTGTGATTTCTATATTGTATCGCGATCAACCAAACATGCCCTAAAGCTCTAAACCCGTTAGGTAACCAACTAGGCGGAAGTCACAACCCTAGATCTTTTATAACTTGAAAACCAACCAAAACCAAAAACATTGTTTCTTAGCTTTACAATTACAAGCATTAGCATAAAAGTAGAAGTAGAAACAACAATTGAAAATGTGAAAGTGTAATCTTAGGCACGTCATACATTCACACTAGTAAATACCTAATCCCACATCAAGCTCCCTGTGGAATCGACCCCGACTCGCATTGGGTTTTTATGATTGCATCGACCGCCTCACAACCTAAATTAGTGGTGTGAGTTTAGGCGACATCATTACTGACGCGTCACATCCAAGAGGTTCCGTGGTGCATGCAATTTGCAGATGATATTGTATTGATTGATCAGATGCGAGGCGATGTGAACATGTAGTTAGAGGTATGGAGGCATGCCCTGGAGTCTAAATGTTTCAAGTTGAGAGGACCAAGACAGAATATTTGGAGTATAAGTTCAGTGGTGAGACTTAGGGAGGGGAAAGAGAGATGAGGCTCGACTCGCAGGTCATCCCTAGGAGAGGAAGTTTTAAGTACCTTGGTCTATTATTCAGGAGGGTGGAGAGATTGATGAAGATGTCGCACATCGTATTGGGGCGGGATGAATGAAATGGAGACTCGCTTCCAATGTTTTATGTGACAAGAAGGTGCCACCAAAACTTAAAGGTGAGTTCTATAGAGTGGTGGTCAGACCGATGATGTTGTATGGGGCTGAGTGTTGGCCAGTCAAGATCGCTCATGTCTAGAAGATGAAGGTAGCATAGATGAGGATGTTGATATGGATGTGCGGGCACACCAGGTTAGATAGGATTAGAAATCAGGTTATTCGCGACAAGGTGGGTGTGGTCCCTATTGAGGATAAGATGCGGGAAGCATGACTTAGGTGGTTTGGTCATATGAAGAGGAGAAACACATATGCCCTTGTGATAAGGTATAAGAGGTTGACATTGGAGGGCCTACAGAGAGGTAGAGGTAGGCCAAAGAAGAGGTTGGGTGAGGTGATTAGGCAAGACAAGGCGCAACTTCAGTTGACTGAGGACATGACCCTTGATAGGAAGGTACGGAAGTCAAGGATTAGGGTAGTAGAGTAGGTAGTCTAGAGTGTTCATAACAGTAGTATTGTCATACAATCTCGTTTTTTGTTGGTAGTAGGTTTTTATGACTAACCATTATTTTCTTTCATTGTCGATCACCTTACTATCTTGTTGTCCACTCCCTCGTGCGCACGCGAGAGTGAACGAGCGAAGTACTTCTCTTTTTCTTTGCCTCCCAAATCTCTTGTGCACTTCCATGCCTTTTTAGCTTAGTTCGATGATTTTTTCAATCTTTTATCAGCTAGCTCGTTTACTCTCTTGTGTGCACGCGAGAATGAACGAGGAAAGTTCTTCCTTTGTTTTTTTTGGTCCCGAATCAACTTCTTCTGCTCACCTTTCATCCAACTTGTTCCTACACATAAAAATACACGTAATGGGCATAATTCACTATAAAAACTCATGTAACTACCCATATTCACACAAGTTATGAGATGAAAGTACACCCAAAATATGCATTTTTTTACCGTTTATCAACACCCCACACTTAACTCTTGTTCGTCCTCGAGCAACTTTTAAAATTAAGCACAATGGCAAGAAACACCTTTCAAAACATACTCAAGCATCCTACCAATGACAATAGTTTATACCAACACTTAGAACCCAACATAAGAAATATTGGCATTTTTTTTCAAAAGTAGACATATACCAATACTATTTAAAATATTTGTGCAACTTCTTATAACATCCTAACCTCAAGAGATGACTCCAATACATTCTTTACTATGACTCACTTCTTGTGTTAACTCAAAATGCCTGGGCTTTACCAATCCTTTGTAAAAAATGTGCTCTCACTACAATCAAAGAGTGAAATTAGTCCACACACTCAAATATGGCATTTAAGTATAATTTAAGGACTTACAAATCGAAAGAATTCGCTCACTCTCATAAAGAAATTCATGTGCATCCCAAAGTCATACCATAGGCTTGCTCGTAATGCATATATCCACTAATCTAAGCTTGTGAAGTCTAGGATCAATTATGTTTTTCCATGTTGTAATGTAGGCTAAGAGATGGGTAGGATATATTTGGGTACACTAACTAACCCTGCTAAACACTTTAATACACTATACTTAATTTTCAAATACACACTCTTCATGACCAATTCAAGCAATACCACGAAATCATATATAATTTGTCCTTTTTTCTTTAAGCACACCTATGCATTCACTAACCCAGATTAAGAGGAATATGAGGTGTATTTTCTATTTCTTTTTTATTTTTCTTTTCTTTTTGTATTCTCTTTGATTTTTTTTTCTTCTTTTTTTCAATACTCTCCAAACTTGGGTTGCCCAGCTAATGATCTTTCAAAACATACGTGCACCTTTTGGCCTTTATGTGGTTCCACTCAAAAGCTACCCAAACTCTCACCTTACTCTTCTAGCGACTTAAGTTCTTTCAAAGGTAAAAGTTCAAAAAGATTTAATTAAGAACAAAAAGTGAATCGGCTTGTAATGTGGGTGCCAAAGAAAAGTTTTATAGGCTCAAATAGGATATCTAAGGATAATCTTATTTATGGTGGTATACTAGCTCAATGAACAATCAAAAAAATTCCTACATCATCTTCTAGACTCACAAAGCTTACTTATTTCGCTTCGACTAATACACGGGAAAAGTTCTAGACTAGCACAGAATGTACTCAAGACCTCATATCATACAATGCACATGATTCACTCCGGACGGCTCAGACCCGATACTCAAGTTAAACAACTAAGAACAATCATCATATTAATTCAACATATGTAAAGTAATCACAGGATTCAACAAATGAACTTAAGCGTCAAAGAATAATCACATATATTCTCAAGGCATATGGGCACATAGAACACGAAAAAGATAATCAGCTCAAATGTTACAGCTCTAAGCCCCGACATAAAACATATCAAAAAGTATAGATAATTAAGTTATTCCATTCCATTATCGTTTCTAAAAAGAAAAGGAAAATATTTTTTGTATTTTTTCTTTAGACTTTACTCCCTCAAAAAACTAACTAGGAAATTCATCGTCGAAAAAAGTCCAAATATTTTTAAAATTTTACCTAAAAATATTACTATCCGATTCAAAGTGTCATTCCTTGGAAAAGAACCTAGGCCATAATAAAAATCAAGAGGGATTATTTATACCTAATTATTTTATATATATATATATCTTTTTTAACATACATAACATAGCACAAGAAATCACCCAGACAGTCTTCTCCCACCCACACTTAAAATTGTCCATTGTCTATAATGCACATCATAACTAACAAGAGGGTAAAAGAAATTCCCTGATAGGCCAAAGGCTGAAGCATTAGCAGCTCATGGGGCATTTAGAATTCTTCCGGGCATTGGTCTTTTATGCAGGTACTCCACACTTAGTTCTAGCCATCTTACTTTCTTTTGCTTCCTTCCAATGGCTTTGCTTCTCATGCTCCTACAAAATCAAAACCTATACTAAATAATTAACACAATAAAAATATTATTTAAAAAAATAAAAACAAAAATCAATGAAAGCAGTAAAGTTGGGTTGCCTCCCAATAAGCGACTGATTTAACGTCGCGGCATGCCGTGAATCACTTTTTGCCTCCATCTTGAACTTATGAATTGGACCCCGAGTTTTGATTCAAACTTATGATTATGCTCCTAAGGTAGTACAAATTCTTACGAGCCAACAATTAAGTAAATTCTCATGTATCTTTTGGCTCTCAACCGAGGAGTGTCACCTTGCCTATACGGCCTTGAATATTTCAAAATATAAGGTTTATTTACCTCTTTCCTTGACTCTCTTTTATGCTCATAAGGATTAATTCTCATTTCCCTATCCGAACATAATGTAGAGAAGTGCTTGGACTAAGGTCGAACACGCTCAAATACCTGAACTTCAAGATATTCAGCCTCCTCGACACAAATTATACTAGAGTCAGCTAAATTTGTATCTTCAAGGTCCTTGCATGACTATAGTATCATTTCTTCAACATTGACATCATCAAAGTTTAGCTAGTTAGAGTGTTGGTGTTCTACTATGGACCCCTCCATTGACACCTCAATTTCTATCTCTAATGCACACTGCTCCTGGCTACTATCCATAATATTAACTTGTTGATAATTAAAGGCTTCAACTAGTTGACTCACTTGAGCCTCCAAGTTGCGAATAGTTGCCTCTTGCCTTTCTATCTGCAGCCGTGTCTCATTATTATTTCCCACAAGGTACCTTAGCATATCCTTGATCTCTTTCAAGTCATCATCCCCGGGTTCTTTATTCCTATTAACTTCACAAGAAAAGGTAGAACCAACATAGTAAGGGGTTGGAGAGGATAAGAAATATAAGCACAACCATAAAAGTGACCATTTTGACCACCACACACATCACACGCTTTCCACAAATAAGATTGAGTTAGTACACATAACTCGCTCTCGGGAATAATTTAATAATTTTATCACGGGTAATTTTTTTCTTTGCAATATGTATAAGGATCAAAAGTAGAATGACCAACACCTAAACTCTCATAATTCCAAGATGTCATGTTTCTCAAATCGGCAAGTAAAATAAAAAAAACATAATAAAAAAACAAAACAAAATAAAAATTCAAACTTGAAACCTAGCAATATATACAGCTACAACTACACCATTAGTTCTCCGACAACGACGCCAAAATTTGATCACGCCCATCTCTAGTCCTAAAAAGGATAAGCCGTCGCTGCAAGTGTAATCCGGTCTAAGAGTCCGGTGTCGAATCCCACAGAGAACTAAGGTTTAACTACAACTATTTGCTATCACTAAAAAGACAAGCTCGAACAATTTCTAAGTTATAAATATAAAGATTCTTATATCTAACTAACTAACTAACTAACTAATTAAAGGAGTAAATTGACAACTAAAGATACTAAGGGTTGGAGACAAGATTAAGGAGATCTAGAGTTATGATTTTCCCAAGTGTCAGAATCCTTCCCGCTATGCCTTCTATAAATTCGCCTAATTATTCTCTACTGATCATGAGCACTCGACTTATCGTAATTCTCTCTCGAGCAACTACAATAATATACTAGTCATATTCTCTTGAATTAAGCTAACTCGCACTTTTTCACCGCTCATCATGATCACGTCAAAGCTTCGTTATCTCTAATCACGCTTTTAAACCCGCCGTATTGATCTCTCATATACGTTAGGAGTGACGTTGTTCAACAACCACCTAAATATGTACTCTTTTTCAAGCAATACATAATAAATATGCACCGTTAATTGAGAGCTCTTCAATTAACTAAAATAAGCACGTAGTTGAACAAGTAGAAAAATTCAAAGACTCAATTATATCAAAACGTATCAAGAATTCATCCTATAAAAGGTTCCATCAAAACCCTAGATAACAGAATTAGCTACTCATAAAAGTATGCAAAACTACAATACTAAAATTCATAACCAATAATGGAAATAGGAAGAAGAAAGTAAAAAACTCGTAGAAGAATTCTCTGCCTTGCTCCTTGTATGTTCTAGTCTCCTTAGGTCGAATCTCCCTTCAAAAATGAGTTTAAAGACTCTTTATATGAGATAGGATTAGCATGGGGCAAAATAATACAAGCCAACTTTGGAACAAACTTTTCAGGTTAGCTCGTCCACTCTATCGTGTGCACGCGAGAGTGAACGAGCGAACTACTTCTCTTTTTCTTTGCCTCCCAAATCTCTTGTGCACTTCCACGCCTTTTTAGCTTAGTTCGTTGTTTTTTTAAGCTTTCCTCAGCTAGCTCGTTCACTCTCTCGTGTGCACGCGAGAATGAACGAGCAAAATTCTTCTTTTGTCTTTTTCGGTCCCGAATCAACTTCTTCTGTTTACCTTTCGTCCAACTTGTTCCTACACATAAGAATGCACGTAATGAGCATAATTCACTACAAAAACTTATGTAACCTCTCACATTCACACAAGTTATGAGATGACAGTACACCAAAAAATATGTATTTTTTACCGTTTATCACTTAACATTAGGAGATCGACATGGAGCTGTGACGACTGACATTGCTATTAGTGATTTTAAAAGAAGTTGTCTAGATGAAGATGTGACAAAGATCAAAATACAATTTGACGGTGTGATTGATCGTAGTATGAGTTTTATTTAGGTTGATTTGAGGCTGAAGGGTGATTAGGTTAGCGGAAGAGACCAAATTGTTGGAGGTTTTGAATGGAGATCATTTTGCATAATTCAAGAGCAAATTTATGTCATATCTGACCTAACTATTAACGAAATGTGAATTTGAATTATTTTGTAAAGTTCAATAACAAATTTGACCATTTTCTCCTTAATCTTATTCAATTACGAATACTCCCTATTTTAATTTTAAAGACAAACCAAATAGACCCCAAACTAGGACTTAAACCTTAATATATAAATTATCTTGGTGAGGGTTAATATAATTCCAGTAAACTCTAGGGGAAAAACATCGAACTCCAAAAATCTATTTGTAGTCCCTCACACACAAATTGATTAGCCGTTTATTAGCAACACCAAAGCAAGCGAAGCAAACACAGTGGTAGCGAAAAAGTACGAGGAAGAATGGGAAGCCAACAAGCAGCACAAATTCCGACCAGTTTTGGGCATGAACTGAGGGCTTGTCTCCGTTGCCGCCTTGTCAAAACCTACGACCAGGTTCCCTTTTTTCCATTTCTTCAATACCCATCAATTTGCTTTTAATCTTTCAACTTTTTATTCATCAATTAGTTAATCAATTTTAACTATGTATCAATCTCGGGAGCGATATGAATAATTTGATTTATAATTATAGTTAGATTAGTTTACCACCAAGGTTGTAGCGAGAGAAATTGGATTTTTCCACCTTTAATCAGAGATTTGAGCCCTGAAAATGGAAAATTCCTGGAAGGGAGCACCTCCCCCTTTAATGGACATTTCACGACGAGAATCCGGATTAGTCGGGCTCCAATGCAGGTGGTGGATACTGGGTGAGAAACAAGAAAAAGAAGATTATTTTTATGTTTTTGTATCTGGGTCTGGAATAGGCTATGATTTTCCCTCAAAAAGTCGGAGTCTTTAACATTTTTAAGGGAAAAAAATGAATAAATTAGTTTTTTTGGTGGATATACTTGTAGTGAGGTGCAACCAAGGGTATGGCCTAATAGTAGAATTATGAGGTCTCGGGTTCAATGTGATTTCTTCCCATCTGTCTAAGTCTTGGTGGGCAGAATTACCCGGTACCTGTGTTGGTGAGAGATAATTGGTACCTGATGGAATAGTCGAGATGCGCGCATGATGGCCCGAGCACCACCATCAAAAATATAAATAAAAACAACTGTAGTGGCGTTTATGTTTTTTGATGGGTGATTACTTGGTAAATTGCAGTTTAGGGAATCAGGATGTGAGAACTGTCCCTTTTTCAAGATGGATGAAGATTATGAACGTGTAGGGGACTGCACTACTTCTAATTTTACAGGGTATGGTGAATTTATCCTTTTCTTTTTTCTTTGTTATGTTTTATGGGCCTAGTTAGTTTTAGTTATTAACTTTGGAGCTAAAATTTAACAGTTTGATCTCCGTCATGGATCCAACTAGGAGCTGGGCAGCCCGGTGGCTTCGAATTGGTATCTACAACCACTCTTACATTCTTATAACTTTGATGAGATTTGTTCATTTATTTGGTATATTTTGCATGCTTGAGATTGTGTATGTAAGTGCTTTATAGTTGTTTTTTGGTATAAGCAAAAGTGCTTCATAGTATTAGTAGTGATTATGAGATATCGTTTTTCTATTTATTCACAAAATATGACATGAGCCGAAGTTGTTATTCCTAGGCGGGAAAAAAGGTTCTCATGCCTAGAAATTAGAATTGCTTGCTGCTATTAATACGTCAAGGGTTTTTAATGTTCATTAACCTTTGAGTAGACTTGTATAGTTTTTTGTAAGGGTGACGTCCCTTGGTGTAAGTGTCGGTGTTTATTTATGATTTTTTCCAAAAAAATGATTTTTTTCTCAGGTTTGCTGTACATGGCATCTTGTGAAAGTTCTTCATGCATTTGATAATATAAATTCTGGTCCTTGATATACATCTTTAGATGTATTGGATCACTATTTTGGTAGCTATAAATTTTTATGTATCCTCAAAGGATAAACTTCTTAACTAGCTAAATAAAGCCTGCCAACTTAAGAGACGTTGTCAGACTTTGCAATATGTTGCTATTCTTTGCGTTTTGATGATTTTTTTAAAAAATTGGTTAATGCGCGCATATTGCCTTAATACTTACCAGCCTGGTACTAGTGTTGTCAAAGGCGCGTTTAAAGCGCGCTTAAGCCCTAAAGCGAGGCTCAAAACATGTTGAGCGCTTCGTCTCGCTTTGCGGGCGCTTCAGTGTCCCATCAAGACTCTAAGGCATACTTTTCCTTGCTAATGAGTGTAATCCTGAAAAGGCGACACTGAACAATTGATATTTCACTCCGTAATATTTTTTCAATTTTTTTGTCCATATATTTGTTATTCATGCTTATAATTATTGGTCTTGGACTACATATAAATATTTTTGCTTTTTCTCCAATTGCACCTTTTTTCATTAAAGCCCACGCTTTATTTGCGCTTTGCACTTAAAGCCCCAACCGGCCTTGGAGCTTTTCTGCGCTTTTCGCCTTTGATAGCACTGCCTGATGCTCTGAGCTTCAAATGAAAAAGTTTGATTTCAAGCTTTTTTTGGACATTAGCTTTTCTGTAAATGTGGAACATATTTAGAGGCCCATGGTAGAAAGTAGTAAACTGAGGCTAAGTGGCATGTTTGAGGGATTCTTTCTTTTGCTACTTTCTTCATTTTTGCCTTAATAGTTAGCAACATGGTGGTTGAACGTTAAAGGCCATTTTGAATTCAAATATCTCTGACACAAGCCTGTGCAAAATGATTGGAAATTCTGTGAAGGGGACCATAGTAGACGCATTTTAGATAGTGGTTTCATGATGCTAACTGTGATGGCTTGTTACTCTGCTAGTCTATTTTTACTTAGATCAATAGGTTCATCTCAATTTGTTGCGTTTGGTGTTAATATTCCATCAGGGAAGTGCTTATTCAGATGTCTTCTTGTTCATAACCTTTTTCTATTTGGCCCATAAGTGAGTAATAGGGCCTTGTACCACCATAATTTTCCTTCGTTTCTTTCCAATTGATTTAGAGTTCATTGTTTAGTGACATATTTCCTAGTATCCCCCCCCCCCCCCCCCAAAAAAAAAAAGGACACATCTTCCTAGTATGGCTAATAGTTTTCTGATCCTGACTACTCCGTGGTGCATCACTATGAGAAACATTAGTGAGGCTGTTAACATAATATAACATTTGGGAACCATGGATGGTAGCTTTTTCAATACACTAGGCCTTAAGAAAGCAGCAGTCTTAATTAGACTACAAAGATCTTCAATGCAAGTTTACGGCTTGAATCAGTAGAGCACTTAAGACCTTCAAAATGCAAATATTGATGATATTATGCTCAAATTCCTATCATATTTGCTTGGAAAACAGCTAGAAAGTTTTAGTCGGAGACGGTGAATACCTGCTAGATATATAGGGCTCTAGGTAGAGGAAATACTTAAAAATAGGAGGGAGTATTAGGAAAGGTCTGATTTTCTGAAATAAATCAAAAGATTTGTGTCCTTACCACAAATAATGAAAGGATTTCTCAAGCTACGGAGCTCTCCTCATAAGGTAGTCAATACCAGACAATACTGCAAAGTTTAGCCAAGTTGTTTCACCTTTATTAGCTTCTGTAGAGCAATGGTAGGTTGTTAGTCATGATTGTAATTTTGCAACCTGACTGCAGTTTATAATTATAATAAGATGTAGTGAGTTGTATTCTATCTTCCACGGTATGCTTTCACAAGTAGGATGTCCCATTTAGTTGAAGGACTAAGGTATTAACCTGTACTGGGTAGATGTTTCACATGTCCTTGGCTCCCAGCAATGAAGAATGGACACGCGCTGTGTAGATGAAGGAATAAGGTGTTACTATTTGGAGAATGAGAGGCTGAAAACTTATTTTACCTATACTTTTTGATGTCTTAAATATTCCATTGTTCCCAGCCATTAGAAAGCATGAAAAAAAAAGTGAAGGTTCTGGACCACCTTACAGAGGTGCAGAAGTCAAGTTTTTCCCTTTATTTTAGCCTAATTCTATAAAACTAATGAAATCAAGCTTTACAAAAAAAAAAGTAAAAAAAATTTGAAGCATTAGATTGCAAATTGCATGGGTAGGTGAAAGTGCAATAGTAAAAACCTGAGCGTCGATGCTTTGTAACTATTTCTCTTTTCTAGTCCATTCAATGAAAGTCTCCAGAAAGGGAAAGAAAATAGAGAAAGATTACAACGCACATTTTGTTTGCGTACACACTACCCTCCCCAGACCTCACTTGTGCGATTTTACTAGGTTGTTCTTGTTGTTGCTAGTGACTGGTTGCTAATGTTTTCTGTCTGAATATTGTATGCTGGTAAATATCCTTTCATCTTTAGCCAAAATTTTGTTTGCTTCCTATTACATAACGGGGTATATTATTGACCTGAATTCTCTTTTTTTTTTTTTAAACATTTGCAGCACGATCTGTCCCTGGTTGTTACACGCTTGCTGTGTCTGAGGCACTTCCGGAAGATTTGCAGGTAAGTGATGCCAGATCGTTGCTACTTCAAAGTCCTTTTTTCTTTCCTTTTAGGTTGGTGAGGATTATCCCTCTCTGTGTTGGGTTAAGGACCCGTTTGTCCATAGATTTTTTTTTCCAAATTTCCGAATTTTTTTTCAAAAACTTGTTTGTCCATGAAAATTTATAAGTTTTTGGAGATTTTTCGAAAATGAAACCACTTTTTCAAGTTTTTCGGAAAAAAGTTTTTTCCCCACTCACAAAACTGCAATATTTTTTCAAGTGAAATGCATATCCAAATATAATTTCAAATTCCAAATACCATTTTTCAACTTAACTCCAAATGCTACTTTTTTTCAAAAATCACAATTTTGATGTCCAAACGCCTACTTAGACTTGTCAAATCTTAGTTTCTCTTTTCCTGCTTGGATTTTACATTGTCTGTGTGTGTGATAGCTACAGGGGCAGTGTGTTGATACCTTGTGGGTGTAGGCAATTGATAAAACTAACTGAATTCTATTATCTTTTCCAATTCCCTGTTGCAAAAAGTTATCTTTACGGTTGGAGAGCTACAACTTTTGTCTATGTCGCATATTGGTTTGTGGAAGTGATTTTCGTTTAAGGTCGCATATTGCTCCATATTAAGTTGTTTATTTGCTTATTTACTTATATTTGTTTCTGCAGAATCTATGTCAAGATGAACGTATCCCATATAATCCTCCAAAACGCATCTGAATGGACAAATCAGCACATTTTGGGTTTTGATATGGAAAGTACTTGCATTTTGCAGCATCAAAGTAAATTTCGGATAAACATTATGTAATTAAGATAACTTAGTATTGGAATTATCATTAAAGGTCGCAAACCCAATCTGGAAACTGAACATATACCTTAAATATGTCTATGTCTCTCAGTTGTCTGCGTTTGCATGCTCATCTGGTGAATTCTGATGTATTACTGTTGTGTTTATGTGACCTAAAATTTTGTGGTCTTTTCACGTATTTTGAGAATCAATTCCCAGCTAACTGTGAACACAGTTTTCCTTAATTCTTGGTTTAGTTCTATGCCCCCAAAGTTTGTTCTTCTTTGCTAATTTTTATTGTTTTTTAAATAACTAAATGATAATGAATAATCAATATTTAGAGAGATTGCTAAAAGGTTAAAATACGCTGAATAATCCTATAACAATTATCACTCAGTTTTGAGTAAGTTAGAAACTGCTATATGAATCATTATTGTCTATATCATTATATTATATAATTTAAGCTTTTTTTATAATATGGTATTTTAAAAATTAACTTCTCTAACACTCATAATTTTCAATAGTTTTTATTGGTACGTAGTTGTTCTCTAACAATACTAAAAAGATTTCTAGCAAAATTGGAGTATACGTGCTAATACGACTAAAAATTTCAATTACTGGACATCGTTTATGTAAAAAACAATTGTCCTATTTTTGCTAAATTTACATAAATTTCAAGAGGCTTGTGTGTCAAAATTAATTTTTTCTTATGTGATTTTAGGTCTACTTAATGAAATATTGACATAGTTAAGATTGGTGATGTATGACATGAGTAAAGCATATCAAACAATTTTCATTTATTTTAGGAATTTTTTTGTTCCTATACAATATTTGAAACTTATTTATCAAAATTATTCTAATTTTGTATATTACCCGCTCTAAACAAAGATTACTTACAAATTATATACATTTCACCTTAAAAGACTCTCAATCCATTATTAGTGCCTTCAATCAAGGAATTTAGTTACACTCTTTTCCTTTTTTCTCTCCTCTCTCCCCTTTCTCTCCAGAATATTGGGACCAAAGATACTCCCAACAATCAATATTTTCCATAAAACAAATCAAGTAATTGCATATTTTGGGACGGATTTTAACGGAAAGGAGTAAAAACGAATAGGATGCAGAGAGTATAAATTTTTTAGTGTGACTTATCCCAAAAAAAAACTCATTGTTAACAACACATATAGTATCTTACATTACCATCGAAATAACAACAACAACAACAACAACCCAGTATAATCCCACTAGTGGGGTCTGGGGAGGGTAGTGTGTACGCAGACCTTACCCCTACCCTGGGGTAGAGAGGCTGTTTCCAAATGACCCTCGGCATCCTTCCCTCCAAGAACTCCCCACCTTGCTCTTGGGGTGACTCGAACTCACAACCTCTTGGTTGGAAGTGGAGGGTGCTTACCATCGAAATAATTTTTGCTTATTATTTCATAGATATTGTTGAAGAAGAATCACATGCAAATAAATAAAGCTTGCAAGTTTATTTATTTATTTTAATTTTTCTTATTAAAAAAAGATTCACATTTTGCTTTTAGTTTTTGAACTGCATATTGCATAGTGTGAATTGTTTTATATAGAAAGTTAAGGAGAATTTGGGACGGATTTTAGCAAGATCTAAAAGAGAACTTCTACTTGTAACGATCCGACCGGTCGTTTTGAACATTTGCACTTCGCTCGGTTGTTTGAGGGTATGAGTAGCTCCGTATGATGTACTTTGACTTGTGTGAATCGTCGGTTTTAGGTCGCAGGTATTTCGGAATCAAATTGGAAGAAGGAATTTCATTGTTGAAGCTTTAAATTGGAGAGTTGACCAAAATTTGATTCTTTAGCATTTGACCTCGGATTGGAATTTTGATGGTTCTGTTAGCTCCGTTAGGTGATTTTGGACTTAGGAGTGCGTCCGGAATATGATTTGGAGGTCAGTGGTAGAATTAGGCTTGAATTGGCGAAATTGAAAATTTGGCGATTTCGGTCGGCACTGAAAATTTTGATATCGGGGTCAAAAATGGAATTTCTGAAGTTGGAGTAGGTTCGTAGAGTCATTTGTGACGTGTGTGCAAAATTTGAGGTCATTCGGACGTGGTTTGGTTGGTTTCAGCATCGGTTGCCGAATTTGGAAATTTAGAAGTTCTTAGGCTTGAATTCAAGGGTAATTTGGTGTTTGGATGTTGTGTTGAGTGATTCGAAGGTTCGACTAAGTTTGTATGTTGATATAGGACTTGTTGGTATTTTTGGTTGAGGTCCCGAGGGCCTCAGGATGATTTCGGAAGGTTAACGGGAAGTTTGAAGTTGGAAACCCAACTTCAGCTGGTGCTGCTGTTCTGGTGTGGCCGCACCTGCGGGTTGGGAACCGCAGGTGCGAGTTTCGCAGGTGTGGCATTTAGTCGCACGTGCGGGGTTTGGAAGCCTGGAGTTTTATCGCAGAAACGGATGAGGGGTCGCACCTGCGAGACTGCAGGTGCGAAGAGGTGATCGCAGGTGCGGGTTTTAGGACCTTAAGTGACTTCCACAGATGCGGGCTTTTGGGGGCAGAAGCGGAGGCCGCAAGTGTGCTATCTGGACCGCAGATGCGGTTTTGCTGAGCAGAAAGGCATAAATTGAACCCTTCGCAAATTTTTGGTCATTCTTCACAATTTCAACTCGGTTTTTGGAGCTTTTGGAGGGTTTTGAAGAGGGAATCAAGGGGATTTCATTGAGGTAAGTTACTTGAGCCTAATACTCGTATATATGGTGATTTTCC
>AWOL01S0001966.1:55239-97814 GCA_000715115.1 Nicotiana otophora | reverse complement strand
AGCTCCTTCTCATCTTGCATTTCTTTGGTTTGGAAGTTCCAGAATGTTGTCTGTGGATTTCTATAACAAAGGAAAGCGTCCTACCCTAATACTATGCCATTTGATTGAAACAAGTTTCGTGCTGCTCACCACTCCTCGAGGCCAAGGACAGAGTCGAACTGTCATTCTAGGATTTGCCTGAGTCCCAGAAAGCTATGGGCAAGATTCGCCTCAAGTGCTAGATTGCAGATCTTAAGACAATTCATTCTCTTCCACAATGGCAAGCTCCTGGTATTTCTCCTTTTAGTGGGTCTAATGCAAACGCAAATCTGAATTAGTCGGACCAATGAGTTTCGAATACCAGATGGTAATTCAAAAAAAAAAAGGAATCAATTTTTCCGCCTAACCGTGAACACAATTTTCCTGTTGGTGGCTGTAATTTATATGCTTTGCTAGTTGTAGCATCAACCTATCTAAGTGACCAAAATTTTCTCTTGGAAAGAACTATCTTCTCATCTGAAGAGGAATGATGCATTAACAAAACTGCCCTTTCATATTGATTGTCGTATATTTGATCCTTCATCATCGCTTGGTAGGGTAGTATTTTGTCACTAAGCTACTTGGTAGGTGTCACGATCCAAACCCGCTATAGGTCGTGATGGTGTCCACCGTCGCCGTTAGGCAAGCCAACGGTGAACTACCAACTTATTGTTCATTTTATTATTTTTGAAATCATGAATCTTATTAGATAAAGAGATCGATGCATCAAAAATCGTATATACGTATGATTTAAGTAAAGTATAAAGTAGAAATATCTTAATGCGTAAGCAAAATCATAACAAATTCTAGAACAGCCCAAAACCCGGTGTCACAAATGTATGAGCATCTACTAGAATGTACAATAACAATACAACATTTGTCTAAAATACAAGTTAGACAAGAAAAATGTAAATAATTCTGATGGAGACTCTGTATGCTGCGGATTGTAACATGGGATGCAGCTCACCATAAAGTCCCTGCAATAGCCGTGCCTTTGCGCCCAAAAGACTATCAGGAATATATATACATGCACAATAAGTGCAGAAGTGTAGCATGAGTACGTAAATCAACGAGTACCTAGTAAGTATCTAGCCTAACCTAGGAGAAGTAGTGACGAGGGGTCGACATCGACACTTACTAATGGTCCAATAAATCAAGTGCAATAGAAATTAAACAAGTATGAGGCATGGTAAATAAATAGTGTAAACAAATATAGGTACATGGTACGATCCTCCTCTGAACAGTAAGCACAAGCTCTCAATTGTCAGTTACCTCCTCAACCAGAGTATATACCTATAAAATAGTCCCCACCAGATAGGTCGTTACAATTCGAATCAGGAAAACTCACGGATATACTTGCTTCTTGTCAAATATTACACACGATTCTGCCGAGGCGAACGGCCTAATCCCATAAGAGTGTTTCGCGAAGTTGCCGAGGTGAATGACCCGATCCCATAAGAGTATTTTATAGAAATGCTGAGGCGAACAACCCGATCCCATAAGAATATGATACATGATACTTCTGAGGCAAACGACCCGATGCCATAAGAATATGATACTGCCGAGAAGAACGGCCCGATCCCATAAGAATATGATACATGATACTACTGAGAGGAACGACCCGATCCCATAAGAATATGATACTGCCGAGAAGAACGGCCCGATCCCATAAGAATATGATACTGTCGAGGCGAACGACCCGATCCCATAAGAATATGATATTGCCGAGGCGAAAGGCCCAATCCCATAAGAATATGGTATTGCCGAAGGGAACGACCCGATCCCATTAGAATAAGAAGCTTTAACAGTTCCTTGACCCCCTCACGAATATATGTGTGAGTTATGAAAATTAAGGAAGCTTTTCGATGAAAACGCACAATGCGAGAGAAATTTGTATGGGAAGCACAATTATTCCACGACTAATCAAGTGGCTCGTCAAATCTTTACAATAGCGAGTCCATCACTCTACACAAGCCTAGTCTCAGATCGTAACGAGAAATAAAGGAATTAAACAAGCAAGGACAACTCAATTAATACAATCAAAGCATGACATGAACCTAAGTCTACCCGGATATAACCAGGAATTCTAGCATACTCACGGACACTCGTCACCTCATACGTGCGCAGCTCTCAAAACATGTAGCATATAACAAGAATAACACCTACAGGGTAAATTCTCCCTCACAGGGTTAGACATAAGACTTACCTCGCTCTGAAGTTCCATAACCGCTCAAATGCCTCCCTAACACCTCCAACCGATGCCCCTCGATCCGAAACTAATCAAACAATGTGCAAACCAATCAAAATATACTCAAATACTCGTAATTTAACAATTAGAAATAAATTCCCAACTTCTCAAGAAAAGTCAATAAAGTCAACCTCCAGGCCCACGCGTCCGGATATCGCAAATTGACAAAAATAATTATTACCCATAATTTATATAGTTTATATTCCTAAAATTATCCAATTTAGTTCATTAATTGACCCTCAAATTAAGGATTTACCATCTCATAACTTTGGGGCTCAAAACCCTAATTTCTATAATCCAAACATGCTAAAAATGATAACCAACGTAAATAATCATGGAAAAACATCACAATAAAGGTCATATATGTATCCCCTTGTTGATACGAGAATAACGCCGTGAAAATCACCTCAAACGAAGCTCTAGAATTCAAGATATGCTTAAAATATTAAAATATTTGGTTTGTCCATTTAAAATACTGTCCAGGCGATTTTTGTTCTTTGCCTTTGTGGGATACCTTCACGTTCGTGAAGAGGTATCTTCGTGTTGACCGTCAACCAAAATTTTCTTCTTTGCGTTCGTACGACCTCCCTCGCGTTCGTGATGAACAAAGTCTGTACCAAAAACCAATAATCTTTCCCGACACGGAAATGGGCATAAGTCTCTCATACGACCTCGGAATTCGACGATTCTTGTTGCTATGGTTTCGTAATTATGATAAGGATATAATGGTTCAATCTAATCACAAATAAAAGGTCATTTTCTCAATATGAAACCCTTTATGTCCAAAGAATCGACGTTGAAACATCAAATAAGAGCGCGATACTGTAACGACCCAACTTGTCGTTTTAAGAATTAACGCCTCATTCAACGACATAAGGTTTTGAGAAGCTTTGATATATGTATTATGACCCGCATGTATGGTGGAGTTTGATTTTCGGAAGATTCAGAATTTAATTAAAAGAACAAGTCTCATTTTGAAGCTTAAAAATGAGAAGAGTTGACCGGAGTTTGACTTTTGAGAAAACGACTCCGTAATAGAATTTTGATGATTTAAATAGCTTCGCATGGTGATTTCAGACTTAGGCAAGTGTCCGGATTTGAATTTGGAAGTCCGTAGGACAATTCGACGCATATTGGCGAAAGTTGGAAATATTAAGTGGAAAAAGTGTCTTACTTGCACAACACCTACATTTGAACGGTTATAACTCTCATAATGTGAAGATACATTCCATGAATTTTCATCCCTAAATAATATCCCTTCGAGTCTGGTTTCAAACGCATCAAACCATTTGTCAATTGGATATTATTACAAGAAGTTATAATCAAATTACTAAAATTAGGCAAGTGGAACAAGGAAAGTTTTGCTAAGGGTTTAAGGCTTTAAATTGCGCCTCGAATCTCCTCTTTTTGCTTGCATGTCCCAGATGGATATGGATGCGGGTAACATCGTGTAATCATAGTTTCATACTTATATGAAAGTTTGATAGTGAATTGAGGTCTACATCATAGCAAGGTATCGAAGGAGGGTAAGTTGGAAAACAAGAAATATGGAAAGAATGCAACTGGGGAGCTCGTGTGAACTCGTGCGCCACGCGGGTTTGAACGAGCCATGACCCCCAGCCATTTCAACAAAATAACGAAGTATTTCCCCAGCACGCGAACTTGAACGAGAGCTCGTCCATGTCCGTGTGATGCACGAGGATGGACAATCTAGGCCTGAAGCCTTTATAAAGAGTATTTTGATAGCTCACTTCTCTCACTCCTCTTCGCCGATTCTTGGAGCTCATCTCTACTCTCTCAAGACCCCCAACTCCCATCTTCTTCAAAGGTAAGCAATCCACATTATATTGTTGTGAAATTCCATCATTTCTACACTAGTATTGATGAAATCTACACATAAAATACTTAGATCTTCACGAAATTTCTTCAAGAACTCAAAGGAGGGTTTTGCAAGATTTCTTTCAAAAAGGTAATCATTCACCATTATACTTACATGTATGGATTTATTATGAGTATGTGAGTAAGAAATAAGTATTAACACTTATTGGATGGTGCTTGGGAGCCATAAATACTCAAAATGGATTATTGGTGTTGTAGAGATTTTATAATTAATTAATTAGCAACAATTGGGTGGATATGAGTTCATTGATGATTTTAATGGTACTAAAGAAGGTTGTTTGTAGATAAAGGATGGTTTAGTATCTCTTGTTGGTGGGAAGGAAGGATTGTTGGACGAAGAAACACCATTACTAGAGGTAGTAATATGCTATGTACTCTAGGTGTTTGATAAAATGACTAAATGACAAAAAAATCTAGAAATTTGATACTAATATTGGTTCAATTATGTTTCATTGTTGTAGATTGAAATTTGTTTAGTGTGGTGGACAATCGTAGTATTATTAAGGGGCGAATTTCAGATTTGAGCCGTCCGGAGGCGGCTTCACTCGCGAAGATCATTTAAAGTATTGATTTAGTTTTGTCGAGGTAAGTATTTTGCCTAACCTTGAGTGGGAAAAATACCCCTTAGGCATTGAGTCTTATGTGCAAATTGCGTAATTAAAAATCATGTACGTGAGGTGACGAGTACGTACTTGGTTTATATGTGCAAATTTCATAGGTTAAAAACCTTAGACGCCCTTATGTATTAAATTAAAAATTATTGGGACTTATTAAATCCTCTATTTGTCATGCCTAGATCCTTATTTGTTGAAATTATTTTTTTACGATGATTTGGTGTGATTGCCAACTTGATTTTTATGTGAAATATTATTTTGTTGAGTTGTTCACTCCTGGATATTTTGTCAAGATTTTGTGCATATTATGATCGAGCCATGGGTTCTTTATTGTGAAAAATAATGTATTGTTGATTTCTTTGTGGCAAGTTGTAATATTTGAGCACTTGATGTGCAATTTATGATAAGTTGTAATATTTGAGCACTTGATTTGCAATCTGTGGTATGTTGTAATATTTGAGCACTTGAAGTGCAATCTGTGATAAGTTGTAATATTTGAGCACTTGATGAGCAATCTGTGATATGTTGAAATATTTGAGCACTTGAGGTGCAATTTTTGAGATGTTGTGATATTGGCACGTGATATTATTGGGAGGTTTGTTCGGGTGTTTGCACGAGGTTTCTGCCGCTATTGTTAGTATTGATTTATCCACATGCGGCGAGACAAGAAGGGTTATATATATATATATATATATATATATATGGGGGAGGGGGGGGTTGCGTATGTGGCGAGACAAGGTGGGAATATTATTATGCGCGTGCGGTGAGACAAGGCGGAAAATTTATTTTATTATTGCGCATGTGGCGAGGCAAGGTGGGCTATGTCGGGGATTGATTTGTGATGATCTAGGGGAGTTGTTGTTGTTGCATATTACTTTGGGACTACGAGGGGGTACCTCAGGAGATCCCCCTTGTCTTGCATATTTACTTTTGGGACTACGAGGCGATACCTCGAGAAATCCCTTGTTGAGCATTTACTTTTGGGACTACGAGGCGGTACCTCGGGAGTGCCCTTTGTTGATATTTTTCTATGGTTGCACTTGCATTTGATTATTTTGTTTGTCCGTTATATGTAAATTCTTATATTCTTCCGTGATGTATTATTTGATTTTATTATGTGTTTTGTATTTCTTGTTGTATTGTGTTAGTTTTGGCTCTTTGTACAAGACTCTAAGGATTTGTGTTTATGGTTTTTTTCTTACTGATTTTTGAGATTTGAGTTGTTTCGAATAAAAAAAATTGCTATTATGTTTTAATTTAATAAATTCTTATATCTAAATTTGTAGTTATCGTATGCTTCATTTTAATTGAAATATCATTTTCTTCACCCAAACGAATTCAAAAATAAACTCATTTCTTTGATGATTTCTTACTTGATTTAAAAATTTTAAACTTTATTGAAAATAAATTGATCCTGCGGATCTTATATACATTGATATTTTGGTACGTGAGTTGTCCGTACGGTTATGAAAGAAATATGGGCATGAGGTTCCGGGGAAAATATGATGATTTTATTATTGACACGTGAGTTGCTTGTGTGGTTGTGATAGAAATATGGGCACGAGGCGCTGTGGAAAATATGAAAGTGGATTGAGACCCGTAATTTTTATGATTGTGAAATGAGGTGTCACATGATGACTTTTACTTGGAAAGATATTTTTCTAAAAGAATAATATGTGAAGGATTTATATTTGAAGGACTTGATTAATTGGTTGTACTTGTGTTCCTTATTCGTTTGGGCAATAATTATGATGTTCTTGTTGCCTTGATGTTATATCACTGGTTGATTTTATTGTTATCATTGCTAGTTGTTTTCCATCACTATTGTATACTGCTATATTTCACAGGTTAATTGACTAGTGAGTGTCTTGACTATATCTCGTCACTATTCCACCGAGGTTTTTCTTGATACTTACTGGGCACCGATTGTGGTGTACTCATACTATACTTCTGCACATTTTTGTATAGAGCCAGGTAATGTGGAGTCAGTTGACCGCTCGCTAGCAGTAGAGATCTTGCTGTGGAGACTCAAGGTAAAACTGTTGCTGCATTCGCACGCTTTGGAGTCACCTTCTCATATTGTACTTGCACTGTTTTATTTCTATTTCAAAACAGTTGTATTTATAGGCTTTCTAGTAATTCATTAGAGCTTATGACTTGTACTACCGGCTTTGGGAATTGTAAATTTTATAGAGGTTTACATTTCAAAGATTATTAGATATTATTTAATTATTGTTGTTATTAAATAAATGTTAGGCTAACCTAGTCCCTAAGACTAGGTGCCATCACGATACCCAACAGAGGGAAAATTGGGTCATGACAGATACAATCCAAACACATCTGAAACACACCCGAGACCCCCGGGACCCTATCCAATTACACAAACATGTTCCAAAATATAACACGAACCTCCTCGAGACCTCAAATCACACCAACAACATCAAAACCATGAATCGACGATCAAATCCTCCTTTTAACTTTCAAATATTCAAACTTTGACGAACACGTCCGAATTACACTTAAACATTCCGAAATGACGCCAAACTTTACGTACAAGTCATAAATCACGATATGAACCTATTTCAAGGCTCAAAATCCCAAACGGACATCAATAACACTAAAGTCCACTTCAAATCAAACATGGGAAATTCTAAAACCTTCAAATTGATAACTTTCCACAATAAGCGCTGAAATGCTCCTAGACCACCCGATACTCAACCCGAACCCAAGTCCGAAATTATCATACGAACCTATTGGAACCTTCAAATCCCGAATTCGATGTCGTTTACTCAAAAGTCAAGCCTTGGTCAACTCTTCCAACTTAATGCTTCCGAATTGAGAATTTTCCATCCGAATCAACTCTGAACTTTCTGAAATTTAATTCTAACCGCGCGTACAAGTCATAGAACATGAAGTGAAGCTATTCAAGACGTCAAACTATCGAACGATGCGCTAGAGCTCAAAACGACCAGTCGGGTCATTACAGTAGGTTTGATACTTTACCATCCAAATATGGTAGGGGATTTGTACTTTATCATTTTAGAGGACAATCACGTATACGAAGTATCATGTGTTCATGCAAGGTTCGGAAAAGGGTTGCATCCCAAGTGGGTATGATGTAGGCAACCTAACTTGATGCAAGCATTGGTGATTGATTCCACGGTTCAAACCCGTAATCTATAAGTCACACGAAAACAACTTTGCTGTTGCTCCAAGACTCTTAATTTATCATCTAAATGCTAGATATTTATTTCACTCTGTCATCATGTGAACTTTACCCTTTTTTTTTCAAGGGGCAAACAATATCTTGCAAAAAAAACAAGAAAGAATTAGTTCAACGTAGTGACAAACCAAAAAGATATGCATAGGTTAAACTAGTAAATGGCTGGTATTCAACAAAAATAGAAAGGTATATAAAAAAGAAATATTATGTGAACACGATTTGCTTGTCATTTTGGGGAGTGGAGGGGTCAATTTGGACATGCAGCAGTATGCTGAGATCTGAGAGAAATAAAGATTTATCAAATATAGTTTGTAATTCTTTGAGGGGTCCACAGCTCCCTATTAATCAAATATCAAATTACGTATGGCTTTAAACTAGTTATGATCAATTATATGAATCATATATAGACTTTATTAGTATAATAATTAAATTATTTTTACGCTAATTGTCAACCTACCGAAGCTCACATGGTGGAGTTTAAGTTGATCTCATAAAATTTTCACTTAGTAAATAAAAATCTACATACAGATTTCAGTTTAGCTGTCAGCTTTCTTGTTACACTCTCTTTCAAATGGTTAGCCGCAGAGGCGGACTCAGGATTAGAATGTAGCGGAGGCACATGAGTGAACTGCTCAACCAGTACCTCCATTTATTTTCCCAATACCTCCATTGGACTTTTGATTTTAAGGATTCCAAGCAAAATATATGACCGTTTTCAATATATATACACTTGTATATTTAGAATGTTAGCGAAGTTAATAGAGTACGATGACCTCTCTACTACAAACGTAGGCCCGTCTCTGATTAGACGATTGCTCCAAGTTCCACAAGAAGTATCATGAGCACATTGTTATGAAATGTCAAAGTATATGATCCAATTATTAACCAAACATCAATTGTCAAGTTGTTTACAATTTTTATTCACCTAATGTGTCCCCTTCCAAAGTCAATATTAGGGATGTACATATGTTGGGTTTTTTTAATTACCAAACTAAGTCAATTGTGTCGGATTTTTAAATCTATAAACTAAATCAAACCAACAAAGTTGAGTTTTTCAATCTCGATTTTTCTCGAATTTTTTGATTTTCTTTCGGATTTTCGGATTTTTTTCCCGTAAAGTCTTCATAGCAAAAAATATATAACTTGTGCTCCAAATATTTCTTAAGTTCTAGTAAGATACAATTATATAATGTAATTTTCAAGAAAATAACACAATATTATGGGATAAGTCATAGCATTATACTAAAATATTCAATAACAAAGATAATAAAATTACATAAAGCAAATATTGCTAATTAATAAGTCGTAATAAAAATTAACATATTCTAAAAATACTATATAGATCATGCAAAATAAGTATAGCTAATAAGTACTATTAATTACATAACTAAGCACTAGCGAAAAAGTGTCACGACCCAATTCTCCCTTCGTAAGACGTCGTGATGGTACCTAGTCTCTACGACTAGATAAGCCTAACACAATGCGAAAATAACAAAATGGAAGTAAAACTTGTCAACTAACAACAATGGATAACTGAATAATTAGTAACAATATCGCTCGATATGTACAATAACCAATACTCTATAAATACATAGTCTTCCCAAAATCCGGAACATCGTAAGTCACAAGATACAGAAGAAAAACTAGTATATCTATACATCAGAGTCTAATAAAAGAAGTACGGAAGGTAAATGACATAAGGGAGAATAGAGGGGGACTCCAAGGTCTGTGGACGCGGCAGATGTACCTTGAAGTCTATGTACAGCAGCAAGCACTCTCAGCTAATAGCGGGGCTGATAAGAAGCACCTGGATCTGCACACAAAACATGTGCAGAAGAGTAATATGAGTACACCTCAATGGTACCCAATAAGTGCCAAGCCTAACCTCGGTAGAGTAGTAACGAGGTCAGGTCAGGCCCACTAGTATATAATAAATAAAGCAGGGGAATATAACAATATAATAAGAGACTAGAGTTTAACAAAAAGGAAAACACAACAAAATAGCAGTACAACACACATGGTTAAACAACAGAGGATCTCCGGAGATACTGTCTCGTAGTCCCAAAGTAAATATGCAAAGAGATCTCCCGAGGTACCGCCTCGTAGTCTCAAAAGTAAATGTGCAGGGAGAACTCCCAAGGAACCGCCTCGTAGTCTCAAAAGTAAATGTGCAGGGAGAACTCTCGAGGAACCTCCTCGTAGTCTTAAAAGTAAATCTACAGGGAGAACTCCCGAGGAACCGCCTCGTAGTCTCAAAAGTAAACACACAGCTCAAACCGATAAATACCACAGTTAACAATAGAAATTCTATAGTTAAGACTGATAAAGAACAAGGAAAAGCAGAAAATCAACTAGGAATGTTGCACAGAGTTCAAATAAGCAGTTAAAGCACGTATACATGCAGCATTAGACTAAACAGGATAACTACATATATTGGTATAACTCAATTAAGAATAAAAACAGGTTACTACTCAGTAAAAATCAGGTTCTACAAAAATAGCCCGTGTACGCACTCGCCACCTTGCGTACACAACGCTCACATATCACAACAGTACCAAATCCTAAGGGAGATTTTTCCCCACACAAGGTTAGGCAAACCACTTACCTCGAACCCTCGTAATTTCTCCTTTTCTGCCCAGCGATCTCGCACCTGCTGACCTCTAGTCGCACCTGCGATGCAACCATCGTAGGTGTGGATTCCACTTATGGCCAGGATTTCTACTTCTGCGGACCAGAGATCGCACATGCGATTCCGCTTCTGCGGAGACCCTTTTGCTCCTGCGATCCCAAACCTCCCACGTCTCTCCGCTTCTGCGTTCAAGCTTCCGTAGAAGCGACTCCGCTCCTGCGGCCTTCATGTCGCACCTGCGACCACATGCCAAACTCCTTCAGCCCGCACCTGCGCCATATTACTCGTACCTGCGGTCAGCCTTGCGCAGGTGCGATTACACCAGAACCTGCCCAGCATCAAAAAATCTTTTAAGTCCAAAAATAATCCGTTAACCATCTAAAACTCACCCGAGGCCCCCGGGACCTCAACCAAATATACCAACAAGTCCTAAAATATCATACGAACTTAGTCGAGCCCTCAAATCACATCAAACAAAGCTAAAACACGAATCACCCTCCAATTCAAACTTAATGAACTTTAAAACTTCAAACTTCTACAACCGATGCCGAAACCTATCAAATCACTTTCCGATTGACCTCAAATTTTGTACACAAGTCATAATTGACATTACGGACCTACTCTAACTTTAGGAATCAGAATCCGACCCCGATATCAATAAGTCCACTTCCGGTCAAACGTCCCAAAAATTCGACTTTCGCTATTTCAACCCTAAATTAGCTACAGACCTCCAATTCACATTTCGGACACGCTTTAAGGTCCAAAATCGCCCAACGGAGCTAACAGAACCGACGAAACTCCATTCCGGAGTCGTCTTCATACAGTTCGAACTACGATCGAAAATCCTAAGACTTAAGCTTCCGTTTTAGGGACTACGTGTCCCAAATCACTCTGAAACCACAACAAATCTTTCCGGCAAGTCACATAAGTAGAAAACGATACGGAAAAAGCAGTAAATAGGGGATCGGGGCTATAACTCTCAAAACGACCGACCGGGTCATTACAAAAATATAAACTCAGTTATACATTTTTATTATAAACCAATGTAAAACTAAAAATAGATATCCAACACTATTGTCATTCCTAGTGTTGAATTGATTTTTTTTGTTAGCATTAGTATTGGTTTGAAATTTGTTTAAGTTACTACATTTATGAGCTATAAAATTTATTTACCATTCAAGAATGTTAAGTCCAAACTTGAAATAATAAGTTAAAAGATAAAACTATGAAAAAATTTAAGAAATATTTATAAATTACATTATAATGAATATTTATATGTATAAAATATTTTTTAAAATTATATAAATGTACTATCAGATGGATTTGATTTTGGTTTGACTTTTTTAGTTAAAATCAAACCAAACCAATTATGGTTGGTTTTTTTTCTAATACCAAATCAAATCAAACCTATACCATATCAGGGTTTTTTTCTCGATTTGACTCGAATTATCGATTTGATGCGATTTATCGATTTGTTTTGTACACCCTGCCCAATATACGACAGTATGTTCACTTATTCATCTGATCTACAGTTGCACTGTAAACAGCTTTTACAAACTATAGCAAAAGTTTCTCACATTGACCTAAATATACGAACAATATATAGCTGTTTGTTATCTAAGTGAACTGACCTTTTCAAGGGCAAACCAATTTTTGCAGAAGAGCAAGTGAAACAATAAATCGAAGGTAATGAAAGACAAACCAGACATAAATGCGTCAGTTGAACTAGTACAAGGGGTCAAAACACTTGATTTTCGGTGAATTTGGACATAAATTTTTTATTTTTAAAATAAAATAAAATTACATATATGAAAACTACGTAAAAAGTATTATAAGTCACAATATTTAATTATGTTTAGAAATATAAAAAAAATATTTTTAAAAAATCTTTTCAAATTACCAAATAGTAAGGTAAACAAAGTGAAACGAAGGAAGTATTTTCCAAATAAATAATGGCCGCAAAACTCTTAAAGTATATATAAAACGAAGTGGAAAAAAGAAAATCTAGATACTTGACTTTTTGGTCGTTTGTGGGGTTGGAGGAGTCAATCTGGACGTGCAGCACTATATACTTGACTCTTGAGTAATATAATGGTTTTATCATATGTAATATGTTCCATTCCTCTAAAAGAAATGTGATTGTAATATGGTATACGGTCGAAATAGGTTTCGACCTTCCTACGTTTGATCGAGTTCAAGTGTTAAAAAGTCAGAATGGGATTTTGGGAGTGAGCTCCAAGTCGATACTAACGAGCCTCGAGCCCGAAGGCCGCTCGAGGAGTCGGCACGATAACCTTATCGAGCCCGTGACCGAATCGATCCGCAAGACACTGCTTCAAGGTCGGAAATACGCGACGCCAATCTCGAAGGTCGAACTCGAGCCAAGACCGAAGGGCCCGACCCAGTAACGAGTTCGAGCCAGTATCGAGCTCACAGACAAGAGTCGTTGCAACCGCACCAAGAGAGAGAATCTTCGCGAAAATCGAGAAAGAGACAAGTCGTCATGGGCCTTCCACTATATGCTTTATTTTATTATTTTTTGTAATGACCCTCTACTATAAAAGGGGGGATCCTTGTAAGCTACGAGGGCAGAGGAGAAAAATACACTGTAACAAAAAATCACTTCTCATATTAAAGATGTTCATTTGTGTTTGTTTTACTTTATCTTATTCATTCTTGTTGCTCACTATTTGCATTCTCATAGTGAAGAATACACATATCTCTATTTCTCTACACGATTATATCGAATTGTATCGCATATCCTTAGAACCATACACAAATCTAACGTTATCCGATTTTTTCGGTAAACAGTTTGGCGCCCACCGTGGGGCTAAGAGTAACAGTGATCATTTGATATAAATCTAAAGTACATGCCAGATTGCAACTTCAAATCAGCATTGGCTTTATCTATCGACCACGAAGTCGGCCTTCAAGATGAAACAAACAACTTGGCACCCGGGGCAGGAAGGACACTTAACGATGGTAGCGAGGCTTGAATCGAAGTACCCGAAATTCAAGCCGAAGTACCATTGGATGTCAATTCACAAATGGCTTTGGAGGCGAATCAGCGTTCCGAATCAGAAAGAAGCATTCAGGGCGGTACTCGATCCGTAGTCCGAGACACCCATAACGTGGGAAAAATCGGGGACAGCTTACGTATGATCTTCGAGATGCTACAAGCCCAACAAGTAGCGATAGCTCAATTACAGAGCCAAACTCGCGTACAAAGCAGGCCAGATTCCGACCCACTTCGAGAAATCACCCCCAGAACGGAGCCCGCCATAATGAAATCAAACGAGCAAGAATCGGGGACCACTCCCGGAATTACTAAATTGCTCGAGGAAGTCCAAAAATGATTCAAAGCCAACGACAAGAGAGTTGAAACATACAATGCCAGGGTCGATCAAATCCCTGGGGCTCCACCAATGATAAAAGGGCTTGATTCGAAAAAATTCATACAAAAGCCTTTTCCCTCGAGTGCGGCACCGAAACCAATCCCCAAAAAATTTCGTATGCCCTAAATTCCCAAATATAACGGTACGACGATCGATCCTAACGAACATATCACCTCTTACGCATGTGCCATCAAAGGTAACGATTTGGAGGACGATGAGATCGAATCTGTATTGTTAAAAAAGTTCGGGGAGACCCTCTCGAAGGGAGCGATGATCTGGTATCACAATTTACCAACCAATTCCGTCGATTCTTTTGCCATGTTAGCAGATTCTTTCGTAAAGGCAGATGCTGGTTCCATAAAGGTTACAACAAGGAAATCAGACCTCTTCAAAATAAAGCAAAGGGGGAATGAAATGCTGAGGGAATTCGTATCTTGATTTCAAATGGAACGCATGGAATTACCACCGATCACAGACGATTGGGCCGTACAAGCTTTCACCCAAGGGTTGAACGAGATATGTTCGACAGCATCACATCGGCTGAAACAAAACTTGATCGAGTATCCCGCGATAACTTGGGCAGATATACACAACCGATACCAATCAAAAATTAGGGTCGAGGATGATCAGTTGGGAGCTCCGTATGGACCCGTGCATCAGAACAGGACAACTACTAAAAACCAAAAGGAGATCGACAAAGAACAAAGGTCGAACTGAGACCGATATCGATCGTACGTCGCAGATCGGGTGAACAACAGTTCAGCACGCAATACAGTTCGGAACAATCGAAGGATCGATCGAGGGCAAAATTCTCGGGGACTTATGAGTAAGAGCGACTTTGATAAATATGTTGATACTATAGAAGCACCTCGATTATCAGAATATAACTTCAGCGTTGGTACATCCGCTATCGTGTCGGCTATCGGACGCATCAAAGACACTAAATGGCCTCGGCCCATGCAGACCGATCCTACCCAAAGAAATCCCAATAAAATGTGTGAATATCATGGTACCCATGGCCACAGAACGGAAGATTGCAGGACACTAAGAGAGGAAATAGCCCGCTTATTTAACAAAGGGAACCTTCGGGAGTTTCTGAGTGATAGGGCGAAGAATCTTTTTAAAAACAGGGATTTCGGCAAGCAAAACGAGCAAGAAGAACCGCATCACGTCAATCACATGATCATCGGCGACATCGATACCCCTTAGGGACCAGTGCTTAAATGCACTAAAATATCGATTATGAGGGAACAACGATCTCGGACTCAAGACTACGCACCCATGGGGACTTTGTCCTTCGATGATGAAGATGCAGAATGGGTCATCCAACCTCATAACGACGCACTGGTAATATACGTACTCATGAATAAAACTAAAATTAAGCGTGTGTTAATTTATCTAGGTAGCTCGGCCAACATCGTCAGATTGAAGGTCGTAGAACAGCTCGGCCTGCTGGACCAAATCATACCCGCAACTCTGGTTCTAAATAGGTTCAATATGGTATGTGAAACCACCAAAGGTGAGATACTCCTACCAATAAACGTGGCCGGAACCATCCAGGAAATAAAGTTTCACATGATCGAAGGCGATATGAGATACACCGCCCTTTTTGGAAGGCCATGGATCCACAATATGAGAGCTGTACCTTCGACCCTACACTAGGTTCTCAAATTTCCGACATCGAGAGGTGTCAAAACGGTGTACGGAGAACAACTAGCCACAAAGGAAATGTTCGCCATCGAGGAAGCTAAACCAATGTCCTCTCCTTCACCGATAAAGGGATCGGGCTCAGAAGGAGAACGGGACACCAAATAGCAATCACAGACATCGGCTTCGACCCAGCCAGATAACCAGAAGATCGAAGATGTTGATGCTCAAAGGATCCCTCGATCTTTCATGATTCCCGATGACTCCAACGCCACCAAATCAACAACCGAGGAACTAGAGCAAGTCATATTAATCGAGCATTGTCCCAAGCGAAAGGTATACTTGGGAACGAGGTTGAGCACCGAACTCAGGAAGAAACTTGTTCAATTTCTTATCGATAACATCGATTGTTTTTCCTGGTCCCATTTAGATATAACAGGGATCCCTCTGGACATAATGACGCATCGGCTAAGCTTGGACCCCAGGTTCAGACCGGTGAAGCAAAAGAGAAGACCCTAGTCCGAGGGCAAGCACGCATTCATAAAGGACGAGGTAACCAAGATTCTCAAAATAGGGTCCATTTGGGAGGTGAAATATCCCGAATGGTTAGCCAACTTAGTTGTAGTGCCTAAAAAAGGGAACAAACTTAGAATGTGTGTGGCCTATAAGGATTTGAACAAAGCATGCCCCAAAGATTCCTTTTCGCTGCACAACATCGATCACATGATCGATGCCACGACCGGCCATGAGATCCTCACTTTTCTCGATGCCTATTCCGGGTATAATCAAATCCAGATGAACTCGGAGGACCAGGAAAAGACTTCATTTGTCACCAAATATGGAACGTATTGTTATAATGTAATGCCCTTCGGGCTAAAAAATGCAGGGGCTACTTACCAACGCCTAGTAAATAAAATGTTCGAAGAACAAATAGGAAAATCAATGGAAGTTTATATTGATGACATGCTAGTTATATCCCTGCGCGCAGAGGACCATTTGACCCATTTGATGGAAACGTTCGAAATTTTGAAGAAATACAACATGAAGATCAACCCCGAAAAATGTGTTTTCGGGGTCGGTTCGGGAAAGTTCCTCGGCTTCATGGTGTCAAATCGGGGAATCGAGATTAACCCCGATAAAATCAAGGACATCGAATACATCATCATTGTGGACAGCGTGAAAGCCATACAAAGGCTAACGGGTCGGATTGCAGCCTTAAGCCGGTTCATTTTGAGAACATCTGATCGAAGTCATAAATTTTTCTCTCTACTAAAAAAGAAGAACAATTTTGCTTGGACCCCGGAGGGCCAACAAGCATTAGAGGAACTAAAACGATATCTGTCAAGCCCACCACTACTTCATACTCAGACGAAAAACTCTACTTGTACTTGGCAGTTTCAGAAATTACCGTAAGTGGTGTCCTAGTTCGAGAAGATCAAGGTACGTAATTCCCCGTTTATTATATGAGTCGAACCTTAGGAGAAGTAGAGACTAGATATCCGCTCTAAAAAAATTGGTGCTTGCACTGATAAGCGCCTCTAGAAAGTTAAGACCGTATTTTCAGTGCTATCCCATATGTGTATTGACCACTTACCCGCTTCGTAATATTTTGCACAAACCCGAGCTATCAGGCCGACTGGTCAAATGGGTCGTCGAACTCAGTGGGTACGATATCGAATATCAACCCCGTATGACCATCAAGTCTCAAATTTTAGTAGAATTCGTGGTTGATTTCACGCCAACCCTAGTACCCGAAGTCGAAAAAGAACTCCTGTTGAAATCAGGTACATCATCGGGAGTATGGATCCTTTTTGCCCACGGGGCTTCGAACGTGAAAGGATCCGGGCTAGGCATAGTTTTGAAACCACCCACGGGTAACACTATTAGGCAATCTATTAAAACTATCATGTTGACTAACAACGAGGCCGAGTACGAAGCCATGAATGCAGGTCTCGAGCTAGCCAGAAACTTGGGAGCATAAGTCATTGAAGCCAATTGTGACTCTTTGCTGGTGGTGAGTCAAGTAAACAAAGCCTTCGAAGTTCGAGAAGGTAGAATGCAAAAATATTTAGACAAACTGCTTTTCACTTTGCACCATTTCAAACAATGGACTTTACAACATATTCCACGAGAACAGAATAATGAGGCCGATACGCTTGCGAATTTGGTATCGTCGGTCTAGGTAGATAACTTGGGCTCGGGGAATGTTGTTCAACTTTCGAGATCGATAATCGAAGAAGGTCACGCCGAGATAAATTCTACAAGCTTAACCTGGGATTGGAGAAACAAGTATATTGAATACTTGAAGAGCGGAAAGCTCCCATCGGACCCTAAAGATTCTAGGACCCTACGGACTAAAGTTTCTCGATTCACGTTAGCTTCAGACGGAACGCTGTACCGAAGGATATTCGATGGACCGTTGGCAGTATGCTTGGGTCCGAGAGATACCGATTACATTCTATGAGAAGTGCACGAGGGCACTTGCGGGAATCACTCCGGTGCCGACACATTAGCTTGAAATATAATCAGAGCAGGGTATTATTGGATCGATATGGGCAAAGATGCGAAGGAATTTGTTCGTAAATGTGACAAATTTCAAAGGTTTTCACCAATGATCCATCAACCCGGAGAGAAACTCCACTCAGTCCTATCCCCATGGCCGTTCATGAAATGGGGAATGGATATCGTCAGCCCTCTGCCATCGACCCCAGATAAAGCCAAATTTATTTTATTGATGACTGACTATTTTTCTAAATGGGTTGAAGCGCAAGAATTCGAGAAAGTAAGAGAGAAAGAAGTTATAGACTTTATTTGGGATCATATCATATGTTGATTCGGGAAACCCGCCGAAATAGTATGTGATAATGGAAAATAATTTGTTGGCAGCAAAGTAACAAGATTCCTCGAAGATCACAAAATAAGAAGGATACTATGGACGCCATACCACCCCAGTGGGAATGGAAAGGCCGAATCAACGAACAAAACTGTCATTCAAAACCTAAAGAAGAGGTTGAACGACGCTAAAGGAAAATGGAGAGAAATCCGACCCGAAGTCCTTTGGGCATATCGGACGACGTCAAAATCCAGTACGGGGGCGACCCCATTCTTCTTAGTATATGGGTCCGAAGCATTAATACCAGTCAAAGTTGGTGAACCTAGTAACTTATTTTGATTCACGATGGAAGAATCAAATAACGAGGCTATGAATACCAGCCTCGAATTATCGGACGAAAGACGAGAAGCTGCTCTCGTCCAATTGGCCGCCCAAAAGCAGCAAATCGAAAGATATTATAATCGAAGGGCCAAGCTCCGCCATTTCAAGCCCGGGGACTTAGTGTTAAGAAAAGTCACCATCAATACCCGAAATCCGAATGAAGGAAATCTAGGACCGAATTGGGAAGGACCATATCAGGTGCTCGAGAACATCGGAAAGGGATCGTACATGCTCGGCATTATAAATGGCAAACAGCTATCAAGCAGCTGGAATGTATCACATCTAAAACAGTACTACTGCTAAGGTACGACCTTTCCGTATTCGTTTACATTTCAAAACTGATGGATCTTTCTATTGAAAGCACGCGTTGCATTCTTTTTCCCTTAGACCGATTTTATCCCAAATGGGTTTTTCGGCAAGGTTTTTAATAAGGCAACCATTAATCGTGGTGCACTTACAACAATATCCGAGGTCTTTTTACAATTGACCTCGAATACTGAGGGGGCATTAGGCCCTCAAATACATCGAGTTCAGATGTAAGAGAGTTATTTCACAACAACAGGGTTCCAATAGGAAAATTTGTAAGAGCCAAATGGTCAAAACGAACCATGCTCATGTAGATTGGCCCGAACCCAGGCGCGAAACATGAACACATGTGTAATGACGTGCGAAGAAAGTTCTCTTCTTTATCGACATCTTATATCCAAGGAAAATTTCTCTATTTGGAGATTTATTATGCAAACAATCAAGTTAAATTCAACCATCATGCCTACGGGCTACATTGCATCGAGTTCGAATTATTCACTTGGCTGATAAGCCTACGGGCTACCTTTTATTTTCGGGTTTGAGCAAGAACTCACTCGACTACTAAGCCTACGGGCTACCTTTTATTTTCGAGTTCGAGCATGCACTCACTCGACCACTAAGCCTACGGGCAACTTCGACTATTATGCCTACGGGCTACATTGCATCGAGTTCAAATCATTCACTCGACTGATAAGCCTACAGGCTACATTTTATTTTCGAGTTCGAGCAAGTGCTCACTCAACTAATAAGCCTACGGGCTACCTTTTATTTTCGAGTTCGAGCATGAACTCACTCGACCACTAAACCTACGGGCAACTTCGACCATTATGCCTACGGGCTACATTGCATCAAATTCGAGTCATTCACTCGACTGATAAGCCTACATACTACCTTTTATTTTCGAGTTCGTGCAAGCACTCACTCGACTACTAAGCCTACGTGCTACTTCGACCGTTATGCCTACGGGCTACATTGCATCGAGTTTGAATCATTCACTCGACTGATAAGCCTACGAGCTACTTTTATTTCGAGTTCGAGCAAGCACTCACTCGACCATCACGCCCATGGGCTACATTACTTCACTCGACGATTACACCCACGGATTATATTTCTTCAAGTTCGAATCATTAACTCAACTTTGATCGAATTGTTACCATCCTTGTGAAAACATTTGTAAGGCACACATAAAGTCTTCACAAATCACCCAAAGTTGTCTATATACAAAGTTTTTTAACATGATTGATTACAAACATAAAAGTATGAACTAAGCTTCCTGATCATCCTCAGGGGCGTTTGCTTCTCTATCAGGCTCTCCCCCATCCTCGGATCCGCTCTTGCTACAGTCATCATCATCATCAGAAGCCAAGGATTCGGCTTCAACTTCGAGCTCTTTAGGCTTTTCTATTTCTTTAGTAAGGTCGAAACCCCGAGCATGTATCTCCTCGATGGTCTCCCTCCGATACCTACATTTAGCAAGTTCAGCAATCCAATGTGCTCGGGTGTCGGCAGTGTCCTCCGCCTCTCTTGCCTCCATCTGAGCAGCCTCGGCATCAGCCCGATACACGGCAATGGACTTATCCACCAAGAGTTTCGACGACTCAATCTCCGCCTTGGCTTCAGTAAGCTGGGATTCAAGCTCCTCGATTCTCTTAGCTTGAGTCGAACCCTTTTGCTTAACGTTTCGAAGCTGAACATCGGCCGATAATAAGTTAGTCAAAATGGTCTCTTTTTCCGTAGCCAGGTGATTGATAGTCTCCTTCTACTGATTACATTCAGCTTTGATTTGATCGACTTCTTCCCGAAGTGACCTGATTTTTTCAACCTTTTGCTGCAGCTCAGACAACGAAAGGTTAACTTCCACAGTCTAGTCAAACCCATACTTTAACAGAACGAGGCTCACCTGCTTGTCAAGTTCGGCCTCTTCTTCACGAGCCTTAGCCAAATCCGCTTGGAGGTCCATTATAACCTCGTTCTTTTGGCCGCAAAGAAGCCGCAAGGCGCCTCTCTCCCCCGAGACCTTCTGAAGCTCGACCTCACATTGGCTAAAGTCGACCCGAAACCTACTAATGGTCTGCACAGTAGGGAAAGAACACGAGTCAAATTCGGAAAAGAACAAAGAAATCAAGTATAGTAAAATCATTACCCGAGTAATGAAACGTTGGGCATCTTCCAGTAGAAGAGAAGTGTCCCCAATATCGGAAGCATCACCGACTCCGGTAAAGCAATCCTGAAAGGGATCCCCTGTAGTAGAGCCTCCACCCATATCAGGGGTCTTCAATTCTCGAGCTTCCTTTAACGCCTCCTCAGAATAGGTAGGAAGAGAAGGCGAATAACCCACTGTCACAGTCCCAAGCGAATCACTCGGGGCATTCCGATCAAGACTCGGGATCCCGAAGTCAACCCCGACCGGTACAGCTGCCATCGGTTCAGGAGCTTTGGCGACCTTGATAGCTCTCGCAGATCGGGTCACCAAAGCCGAGGTACCTCCTTCTTCCTCTTCTTCTTCTTCTTCTTCTTCTTCTTCTTCTTCTTCTTCTTCTTCCTCATAGTTGACATTAAAGAAGGCCACAACCCAAGTACCTTCTTCATAGCTATAAATAATGAGCTCAGTGATCATTGTAGGGGACACGAATTTTCTGGCAAAACTTACATTGTATTCTTTACAAAGCTTAATACAATCTTATTTTCTTGTTTTTTGATCTTATCATTGATGTACCTGGAAACCTTGTTCCTAGAACTGTCATCTCTGTTGTTTCATCTACATTTCAAGGCTAAGTATTGTACATTTCGTCATTTATTGCATTATTTCAGGATCAAATCAGTTCATTTTCCTAGAAATCACATATAAATTCAACTGTACCGTTTTACGGGTAAATAGTTTGGCGCCCAACGTGGGGCCTATACAGTTGTGCAATTAAATTGATCCTTGCTTTTTTTACTAACATAGTTTGATTATTTTGTCTTAGAAAATATCATAAAAATGACAGATAATGCTGTTAACAACACACATAACCTTCAAATTCAAGGAGATCAGCCTCATTTAGAGGATTCAATCAGCGACACCCACAATGAGGAGAATGACGAGACACTGGTGCATGACAAATATTACCCTCGATAGGTTCGGGATACAACCCCCGATGATGCTGTTGAAGAGCATGTCGTGGATGCAGTGAGAGTCCTGCAAGAGCAACAAGTAATCATTCTAGGCCATCTCACATGAAAGGATCATGTTATGACAGAACTGAAACAGTTACCATCGGGGGCTTCAAATAATGCAAACACACGAGATCCAGTTCCTCATGGTGTTCCCGCAAACCAAATGACGCAGAGAATCGACAACAACACTCCCAGGGGCGAAGTTAGCTCTTACGGGAATGGGGGGAGTAGATCCGGCCTCAACAACGAGAACAACCCATTCAAAAATGAACTTTTACAATTTATGAGGAAAGTAAACGCATGCATAGGCCAAATTACAAGTGCGCCACCAATATTGAAAGGCCCGGACTCGAAGTATACTCAATTGCCGTAAAAGCCGAGTGTTGAACTAGAACTAATCCCAAAGCGGTTCAAAATGCTTGAAGTGCCTAAGCATGACGGGACTTCAGACCCTTATGAGCATATTACCATCTACACAATGACGATAAAAGGAAATGATTTAATTCCTCACGAAATTGAATCTGTGTAACTAAAGAAATTTGGGTAAACTCTCACGAGAGAAGATCTAACGTGGTATTCATTATTATCCGAGCATTCCTTTGAGATGCTCGTGGATTCTTTCATCAAGGCTCATGTCGGAGCCAGAAAAGTATAGGCTCGGAAGGCCGACATATTCAGGATCACACAGGGAGAATCCAAATTATTACGGGAGTTCGTTACCCAATTCCAGAAAGAAAGAATGTTGCTCCTGGCTGTCCCGGATGAATGGGCAACTGCAACACCAAAGGATTGAACCCGAGAAGCTCAGACACTTCCCCGAAGCTGAAGGAGAGCTTGCTTGAGTTCCAAGCAACAACTTGGACAGATGTCCACAACCGGTATGAGTCAAAGATATGAATCGAAGATAACCAGGTCGGTTCCACATCATCGGCCAATGGACATGGGGGGAGTAGAGAAAAATAAAAGGATGACTACGATGCAGATGGACGGACTTTGAGGGACTGAGTTTTGCCCTACGAGCAGACCGAAGGCCGTGGGTGAAACATCTGAATAACAAACAAGTTCATTGTTGACAGAGGGACCGATCGTGGTCGAAATAATAGATCACTCCAGGATAAAGGGACGTCAGGGTCTCGGGATCCTTCTTACCCCAAGCTATCGGAATATAACTTCAACGTCAGTATAGTGGAGTTGGTGTCAGCTATGAGAAACATTAACGAGGCATGATTCCCGAGACCTATAAGATCTGATTCCAGCCAAAGAGATCCCAACTTATGATGCAAGTACCATGGGACGAACGGTCACCAGATAGGGGATTGCCGACACCTCCGGGAAGAAGTGGCTACACTGTTAAAAAATGGTCACCTCGGAGAATTCTTGAGTAACCTAGCTAAGAATAATTATAGTCGTAATAGAGATAACGCGGAACCCTCGAAAGCAGGAGAAGAACCCCCACACCAAACAGCCAATACGATCTTCGGGGGGAATGAGATTACCTTTTCGGCAATGAAGAAAATGAAAGTATCAATAACTCATAGTAAAAGCCTCTGGGAAGACGATATCACTTTCACGGAGGAGGAAGCAGACGGATTGCTGTTACCATACAACGATGCACTGGTAATTTCCTTAAATGTCTTAGATTTTAAGAATAAACGTGTTCTAGTAGATCCAGGAAGTTCGGCTAATATCATACAATGGAGAGTATTGGAGCAAGATAAACTCACCGGAAGCATTATTCTGGCAACAAAGCTCCTCGCTGGATTCAACCTTGCTAGCGTGACGACCCGGGGAGAGATTTTACTGCTCACGAATGTTGAAGAAGTAATGAAACAACTCTCTTCAAAGTAGTAGATGGTGACATGGGATACAACATCATCCTGGGAAGGCCGTGGTTACACGAAATGAATGTTGTACCTTCAACATATCAGCAATTACTAAAGTTTCCAATGCCCGAAAGAATCAAGCAGATAAAAGGCGATCAACCGGCAGCAAGGGAGAAGAATGCAGTCTCATTTTCTAGTAGCAAATGGAAGGAACGCGTGACATAGAAATTACAAGAACCGGCACCTACTCCCAAGATAGAAGGAGTTATCCCAGAAGCAGAGTCGTCAGAACAATATCAGGTACCGAGATATTTCCAAGTTCCAGAAGATACGGACGCAACAAAGTCCACGGTGGAGGAACTGGAGAAAGTTGCTTTGTTCGAGGAATTCCTAGAAAGAACA
This sequence comes from Nicotiana otophora, assembly GCA_000715115.1. Lineage (NCBI taxonomy): Eukaryota > Viridiplantae > Streptophyta > Magnoliopsida > Solanales > Solanaceae > Nicotiana > Nicotiana otophora. The sequence continues at coordinate 73,240 of AWOL01S0001966.1, read as the reverse complement.
TTCCAATTGGGGACAGGACTACACCCGGAGCTCAGGTCTAGTTTTATTGAATTCCTTAAATCTAATACTAATTGTTTTGCATGGTCACATGAGGATACGACAGGTATCCCGACGGAAATAGCCATGCACAAGCTGAGTTTGGATCCCAACGTGCCTCCGGTAAGACAAAAGAAATGCCATATTATCGAGGCTAGGAATAAATTCGTCAAAGAAGAGGTAACTCGCTTGTTTAAAATCGGTTCGGTCTGAGAGGTAAGATATTCGGACTGGCTAGCCAATGTAGTAGTAGTTCCTAAGAAGAATAATAAATTTTGCACGTGTGTATATTATAAAGATCTTAATAAGGCATGCCCGAAAAATTCGTTCCCGTTACCAAATATCGATAAAATAATTGATGCCACAATCGGGCACGAGTTGATGAGTTTCCTCGATGTTTATTCTAGGTACAACCAAATCAAGATGAACCCGGAAGATGAGGAAAAAACTTCGTTTATAACTAATTTTGGTACATATTGTTACAACGTAATGCCCTTCGGGTTGAAAAACGCCCGAGCCACTTATTTAACGACTCATAAATAAGATGTTCAAAAAGCAAATAGTAAAGACTATGGAAGTTTATATAGACTATATGCTCGTTAAGTCTTTGAATTTAGGTGACCATCTTAAGTATCTGCAAGAAATATTCGACCTTCTGAGGATGCATAACATGAAACTTAACCCCGAGAAGTGCCCGTTCAGGGTCAGTTTTGGTAAGTTTCTAGGATGTATGGTCTCACAAAGGGGAATTGAGGTAAATCCCAATAAAATCAAGGCCATAGAGGATATCCCGGATCAATTGTCGAATGTAAAAGAAGTCCAAAGACTCACATGAAGATTAGCATCTTTGAGCAGGTTTATTTCCCGGTCGTCAAAAAACTGTCATCGCTTCTTCACACTGCTCAAAAAGAAAAATAATTTCGAATGGACACTGGAGTGCGAGTAAGCTCTGAGGGATCTGAAGAAGTACTTATCGAGCCCTCCATTGCTCTCAAAACCAAAAGAAGGTGAAACATTGCTATTCTACCTCGCAGTTTCAGAAGTTACGGTAAGTGCGATTTTAGTCCAGGAGGACGAAGGTATGAGATTTCCCATTTTTTACGTTAGCAAAATTTTAACAGGAGCAGAAACTCGCTACCCACATTTGGAAAAACTGGCCTTAGCTCTCGTAGTTCCCGCTAGGAAGCTGAGGCCCTACTTCCAATGCCACCTCATAGCTGTGGTGACTACTTTCCCTTTGCGGAACATCCTCCATAAACCCGAGCTCTTAGGAAAATTGGCCACATGGACCGTCAAAATGAGTGAATTCGACATAGAATATAAACCGAGGACTGCAATTAAGTCGCAAGTCTTGGCTGACTTCGTGGACGATTTCAGTCTGGGACTACTGCCTTTGGCAACCAATGAGGTAGTAATAGTGTTGAAATCAACATAGGGGGTCTGGACATTATTTACGGACAGAGCTTCCAAAGAAAAAACGTCCTGACTCGGAATAGTCTTAATTACGCATTCAGGGGAGACCTTAAGACAAGCCATCAAAACGATCCCTTTAACTAACAATGAAGCAGGGTATGAAGCTTTGATTGCAGGGCTTGAATTGGCCCGGGGACTTGATTTCGAGGTTATTGAAATCAAATGTGATTCACAGTCGGTGGTAAATCAACTACGTGATCTTTGATACCAAAGAAGAACAAATGCAACAATACGTGGTAAAAGTCCAGACTCTTTTAGCATGATTCCATGATAGTAGTACAACTGATGAACTCAGTCCTGGATACAGATGGTTGCTATGAGGTAAATTCGACTAGTCTGGTCTAGGAATGGAGAAATGAAATAATCAACTATCTCGAACACGGGAAGTTAGCTTCAAAAGTGGCCAATTGTATAGAAAATCCTTCCAAGGCATGATGGCCCGGCGCTTAAGAGCATCAGAAGCTAACTATGTCGTGAGAGAAGTTCATGAAGGTATATGCGGCAATCACTCGGGTGAAGACTCCTTGGTGATGAAGTTCGTACGGGCAGGATATTATTCACCTCGCATGGAACAAGACGCCAAAGACTTTTGTATGAAAATGTGATAAGTGCCAACGCTACGCACCACTAATACAACAACCAGAAGAACCCCATTCGGTTTTGTCCCCATGGTCGTTCATAAAATGGGGATGGACATCGTCGGGCCGTTGCCACCGGCTCCCGGAAAGGTAAGGTTTCTTTTAATTTTGACTGACTATTTTTCTAAATAGGTGGAGGCAGGTCCTTATCAGAAGATCGGAGAACGCGAAGTGGTCGATTTCCTATGGGGAAATATAATTTACAGGTTTGGAATATCAAAAGAGATAGCATGTGACAATGGGCCACAATTTATCGGTGCAAAAGTTACAAAGTTCCTCGAAGGTTTAAAAACAAAGAGGATCACATCTTCACGCTATCATTCGAGTGCAAATGGTCAAGCGGAGTCAACAAATAAAGTAATTATCCAAAATCTCAAGAAAAGGTTAGAATCAGCAAAAGGCAAATGGCCCGAAGAATTTCCCGGAGTTCTATGGGTCTATCGAACAATGACCAAATCACGTACAAGAGAAACTCATTTTCCCTTATGTACAGTGCTAAAGCCCTAATCCCGGTGGAAGTAGGTGAACCCACTTTGAGATATTTTCTGGCAAATGAAGAATCGAATAACGAAGCGATGTTAATCAACTTGGAATTGCTCGAGGAACACATGGACTTGGCGCATGTAAGAATGGAAGTTCAAAAGCAGAGAATAAAGCGATATTATAATCTAAGAGCCAACCTCCGTTATTTCAAAGTAGGAGATTTGGTCCTAAGGAAAGTAACTCAAAATACATGGGAGCTCAACGCGGGCAAGTTAGGTCCAACATGGGAAGGCCCCTACCGGGTTTTAGCTATCACCGGGAAAGGTTCATACAAGCTGGAGAACCAAAATGGAGAAAACTTTCCCAGCAATTGGAACTTGGTACACCTCAAAAGATATTATTGCTGATCAACACTATCTTATCAGAAAGTATGTGCTACACTCTTTTTTCCTTCGTTTAGTTTTTGTCCCAATTGAGTTTTTCTAGCAAGATTTTTAACGAGGCAGCAACATAAAGCATACTACGAAGACAACACCAATAAGACCTTTGATAGCAATGCAAACAATCAAGATTCCACTGGGAGACGTTTAGGTAATCTTTTGCTCTATAGAAAATTCCCACTAGAAAATTAAGTTTGCTATTGAGCAAAGGTTACACGACCATTCACGAGCACAAACCGCTAGAGGATTGTTAGATATTTCTTCGCTCGATAGCATAAATTCCTGAGGGGAAGTAAAGTTGTGTTACCAAGTTGAGGATTATCTAGCAATTCATTAGTAGAATTTTTGAAGGTACGGGACTTCCAGTGTATCAATTCGCATTCTTCGCATTCGAACACTGGGGGGAATGATATGAGGATGCGGCAACAACGATTGCCACATCAAGTGGGGAATGAAAATCCTGAACGGCAACATTAACTGCCACGTCAACCGGGGAAAAAATTCGGAACGACAATATTAACTTCCACGTCAATCGGGAACAAAAATCTGGAAACAAAATGCATCATCGGGATCGGGGACTGCGCAGCCAGCCCCGTAGAAACAAGTTGTACAGAATAGCCCCAAGTAATGGAAATTTCTTTCCAACATAGCAAATGCTTATGTATTTTTTGAAAATAGAACGAATAAAATGAAATCCTTTTGTTTTTATCTTATTTTTTGTCTGAATGATGAATTAACTTTGTCATTTGAAAGTAAACAAGTACTTCAAATGTTAGTATTGTAAAGAACAAGAGACGTTCTCTTCAAGAGCACCGTAAACATAAGAGGGCCCTCTCTTATAAAAACCCTCAAGTTAAAGGGTTGGTTACAGAATAATCTTTGCTCGGAATCAAAAATGTCATTGGGAAAAAATACACCCGAAGTCGCATATGAAAAGGATGCAAAAAGTAAACTTGCACAAATACTTATAGAAATCCTCACGTAAAAAGGGATAATGCTTGGAACCAAAGTGCATCAAAGAAAATGCATTCGAGATTACACACAGTAAAATATGAACATAAAAACGTACACAGAATCCTCAAGAAAATACAATGGTTAAAGACTTGCACGGATATTCAAACGAAAGAGGAAGAGAAGTGTCCGCACCCTCGAGAGAGATATATGGTTCCACCGATGGCTCGAGGTTTTCCCTAGTTTGATCTTCAGCATTATTGCCTCCGATTCTTCCTCAGTTCCCGAAAACTCGGAACCAAAACCAGAGTGGACGGGTACATTAGACCTCGATGGGAGTCCAGGTTTAGCAGCTAACTCAAGCTCGCATGCCTTAGCGATTTCGACATCAATATCAACGACACAAGCTTTGGCCTCTTCTAAGATTTTTCTCCTCATGTAGTACATGGCGTAAGGTTTTTCAACAGCGAGGGAAGCCTCTCGGCGCTTGAGTTCTTCTTTGAGTTGGGTTACCTCAGCAGAAAGATTTTCTCGAGCAGACCTAGCAGATTTGAGGCTAACATTGAGTCTATCATGCTCGATAATTTTCCTGTACTTCTCTTCTAGCTTGGTGTGTTTCGCCCCCACAACAACAAGCTTTTTATTTTGGAGTTCAAGGCCACTTCTAAGTCAGTCACTTTTTCAGCAATTTCAGCCTCGCACTCGATTGCAGCAAGAATGACATCCTGGACTTCAACCCATTTGGCATTGGCTTCATCAAATCTAAACCTCTGCGGGCCAATTTCTTGGCTAAGGGTTACCACTTCTGTCTCGCTCTGATGCAAACGAGCTTCCAAAACAATAGCCTCAGTAGCTTTGGTTTCCAGCTCCGATAGGCGGAGAACAGTTCGGTCTCGTTCCACCAAAAGCTAATTCTGTTCAGAAGCAAGTTCCTCCTCCTCACGAATCAACCTCTGAAGTCCCTCAGAAGCAAGAAAGTTGGCCTACAAAACAAGAAGTAAAACTTAGAATACATTCATACAAAAGTAGAAAAAATAACAAAGGAAGAAAAGGATGCACCGCTGCAGCATTGTGCATGGAATTGTTTAACAAACACTCCCCCCCAGAGTGCTTGAATCTTTTCCCAATATTTCTCTGAAGCCAAATGCTTCAGATAGTTAGCAAGCTCCACCGGCCGGAAAAGCAGGTTGTACCTCCTCCTTTGTGGATCTTTAGAAGGGGCAACATAATTTCTTTCCAAATTCCTATGAACTGGGGACTGTGGAAGATGAACGCCTTCTTCATGGTCAGATGTAGCCGATGGAGGTGATGTAGTAACTATAGTAGAAGAGTGGATGAAGATGGAAGTGATGTAGCAGTTGCTGGTGTTGGTGAAGGTGGAGATGAAGCTGATGTAGTTGAAGAGTGAGAATTAGCTGTGTCAAATGCAGTGCTGGATGTTGGATGATCGCCAACCAAAGACGGCAAGGATCTGGTACTCGTCCTCGCAGTACCGGACACATCAATTGGGGTTCGAGAACGGGAGTTGGCATTATCTACCAAATCAAATTCTCCCCAAAGTGCCGAGACATCGTCCTCGGTTGGTGTAACTGTCTCAACAGGTTGAGTATTCTGTTGAGATGATGAGGATCATTACCTTCCATGAAGAGAAGCTCCCTCATTTCTAGCTTCTTCATCATTATCAATAATCACGGTGTTTATGACCGGCCCAGAAGGAGGACCAGTTATCATCACCATCGGAGATGGCTCGGGGACATCAGTATTTGCCCTCTTATTCTTCTCCCCTGCTGCGGAGGAACGTCTTCTCTTTGGTTGTTTATCCTTCGACCGGGGACTCCGTGAAGAAGTGTTTGCGCCCGAAACAGGCCTCGAAGATACCTGTTCGAGTAAGTGCTTCCTGAAGCAGCCTCGCTGCATCAACAGGATCAGACAAAACGTCCTCCTCGGGGATAGCAACAGAGCTCGCAGGTAGACCTAATTTCGTGAACAAGTCGGAAGGGTTCAATCAAGTTCTCCATATACAAAATAAAGAAAAATGGAAGCAAGGTAAGTTCAAATTACCATGATTTTTGGCCTTTCACCCGTATTTCAGGGCCAGTTCTTTCCAAAAACGAGCTTCGAGCGTCATGACGTCCAAAATATTCTGAACCCACCGGTCCAAGCCTTCCACCGCTGATGGGACCGATCGAGTTGCTGAAACATACGAATGGGTGAAAACTCGATATGGCCGTAGAAGAATATTTAATGAAATGAGATATATTAAATAAAGATCTTACGAGTGCGATTCCAAGCGACCGGAAAGGACGAAGCCGTTGTTGGAATGATATTATTAGTGGCAACTGCAACGAACCATTCCGTCCACCCGTGGCCGTTATCATCATCCATGCTAGTCAACAGAGCATGGTGATCACGTTTACGGAGGTTTATCATCCCCCCCTCCCCTCCCAGAAAAGTTTGGGGGAATAAAGATTCTTCATATGAGCTAGTGTTAGCTCTTTTCCAGTCTCCTGGCACAAGCGTCGAAGGCAGGCAACCATCCTACACACTGAAGGACTTACCTGTACCAAACACATCTAGTAGCGAAGGCAAAACTCCGCAATCACGGAATCAAACTCTCCACTTAAAGAAAACGCACCCAAAGTAAAGGGATACATGTAAAAGTATGTAAAAACTTCCTTGGGAAGGGTCACTCGCTCCAATAGATCCGGAGTAATGACATCCAACTCATGGCAACGACAGTCTTCCTTCACAGCAGAAATACTTAAAGGACGAATGGAAAAAGGGTACCTACTAACAACCCATGTACGAGGGTTAACAGAAGGGAATTTCTCTTCAAAGTCCTTTGTGGTACTGAGTCTTTTTGGGATGATGGAACCCACTATTAGAAAAGCAGAGTCCTCGACTTAGTTTTTGCTTTTCGAAGAACCGATACGTTTTGAGGAAGAAGCCATTGAAAGAAAGAAAGGGTTTTTCGTTTGAAGGGAAATAGGAAAAAGATAAAGTAACAATATGCAAGATTAGATGAAAGAAGTTGGAAAAGTTATGAAATATAAGGGTGGAAGTTGATACATATAAGTAAAAGTTTTGGCGGCTAAATTCTTGGCCCTGATTACCTCGATAATCGGCAAAAGGTGTGCTAAATCATGGGAAGGCGTGTGTTCGGGGCATTAAATGCGAAAAGACAAGCGTCTAATCAACCGTCAGTAGCTTTCAAATGGAATTATAGTAATTTCCGCCAAAAGAGTGTTTCTACCAACTTCCCGGTAACACAAAGTTATGTCACCGAAAAGCAGGAGGACTATCTGTATTAAGTAAAATATGTTATGGCACGTAACTACCCAAGAAGGGGACACATGGAACCCAAGACGGGGATGACCGAAGACCGAACACAATTATTCCGTTTGTCACCGGAAGGGATAACGTTCATAAAGACATTAAATGCTCTGCGCCCGGTAACATTTAATAAGGAATATTTTGCAGCATTAAGAGCGACGGTCCGTTACAGAGAATTTGACATTTATGTTCACCAGTACATCTTCATCAATACTTGTCATAATTGACATTAAAGAAGGGCACGACCCAAGTACTTTCTTCATAGCTATAAATAATGAGCTCAATGATCATTGTAGGGGACATAAATTTTCTGGCAAGACTTATACTATACTCTATATAAAACTTAATACAATCTTATTTTTTTGCTTTTTGATCTTATTATTGTTGTGCTCGGAAACCTTGTTTCCGGAATTATCATCTCTGCTGTTTCATCTACATTTCAAGGCTAAGTATTGTATATTTCTTCAATTATTGCATTATTTCAGGATCAAATTAGTTTACTTATCTAGAAACTATGTATAAATTCAACTGTACCGTTTTACGGGTAAACATATCTATTTTAGATAATATGCCTAAGTTTAATATTTATGTAGGGTCAGTGTTTCTTGTGGAGTATCTTTCTCTTTTAATTTATTAGACGGATGATACTTTGATGTTTTAGTACTAGTAATTCTAAGTTTTTCGTTCTCTGTCATTGTCTTCTAGATTTTGAAAGATATTGGTCCAATGACATTCTAAACTCAGAAGATTGATGGATTGCTGGAATCAATTTAAGAATAAAATTAAGGAGAGGTGCTGTTTTTATGAAGGTGGATATATTGTTATACCTAATTTTATTTGCCAACAAAAGTAAGCTATTTTCTTTGGTTACATTTGGAACGACTAAAGAAATTACTTAAATCTCTATAAACTACACTGCTTGATTCAACCACGTAAAGAAACTCCATTTCCTTGAGCGGCACCTCCCAGATTTAATATAGCTTCTTCATGATTGTGAACTTCGTTAGTCAAAACGTCTGCACATTTGTTCGCTTCCCTCCAAATATGTGTAATAGTAGCCTTGTTGATTACTTCTGTCATAAATTGTTTGCACTCTTTTCTTTTTGTTCTCGCGCAAAATATATTGGTACATTCCTATATTTAGCAACCTCTAATATCAGTATTTTTATTTTTATCTTTAATGAGATGCTTTTACGAGCATTTACATTATTTTTTGTTGTGAATTTTGCTTGAACTTAATTATTGGTGTTTAATACATATTTCGCTTATCTATCAAAAAGTCACCGCTATTTTATTTTAATTTTGTATTTAATCAATGGTTTAATAATAATTTCTTTTGTAATCATTTAAAAACGATTGATATTTTTTTATATTTAAATATTAGTTAATTGTTGAGTACATTCACATTTTGTCATTCATATGACTTGTTATCTTTAAGGGATGTGATAGAGGTTAAGATCTCTTCGAACTTTTGGTTTCAACCCTTAAAAATAAAAAACTTTTTGGTAGAGAGTAATTTATCACTTTATCTCTTTTAGTAAACCTATAATATAATCCGAATTAATCGAACTAGTATGTTGTGGATATCGGATGCGTACCACAAAAAAAATTGATATGGCTTAGATGTATGTTCCACTAAATGCAAAATAAATTAATTGGTAAGGACACTTTTGGTATTCTATATCTCTCTTACGTGCTGGGAAATCTCTCATACAGTATATTTATTAAAAAAAAACTATTGCACTATACCAAAATAAATTGGTTTTCGTGTTGATGGGTCGAAGAGGATGAAGTTAAAACAAGGAAGCCACGTATAGCATCTATGATTTGAAAGTAGATCAATAAATTGTTTTTTTTGTGTTGATGGGGTGAAGAGGATGAGATTAAAACAAGAGGCCACGTATAATACCATGATTTGAAAGGATAAGAAGTGATTTTTCTGTGTAAAAAATATTTCGTATTCAAATTGAATTCGGGGAAAAATCGTATCTTAAAGGATATAACGTAAACTATTTATCATAATATACGTATTAATAACTATTTTTATGATTTTAATCCATAACATAATACACAAAAATAATTTTATAATTGTTTGAATGCTCCCCTTCTGAAAATAGAATAAATTAAGTGCCAAAAAGAGCAGCAGCCGAGATGATTCATTAGTCCACATGACATAAGAGATATGTCGACATCAGCTCTGTAGCAAAGTATCTCTTTTAGGTGATGCCATAATATTCCTTTTACTTATATTAAATTAAACAAGCACTGCGCAATCACTGTAAAGACAACTAGTTCAGCCTACCACACTTTCAGATATTTCAGATGGGAAGTTAGCTTTCTTTCTCTTTCTCTTTATTTTTTCCCTCTCTTTTGAAATAGTTCGAGTATAAAAGAAAATTTTGTATTTAGATCTGCAAAGGATCACAATAACATTAAAAAATAAAATTGTACTCTTGTAGATAAAATGACACATTTAGATGAGTAATATTTGTTTTAGAACAAGTAAGTTGAAAGTTTGAGTAAGTAAGAACACTATTAAAGTAAAGATAATTAAATAGGTAAGGAGTACTAAAACTTGAAACTTAAAATTATACTTTGATTTTTATAATCAAATTTGGAAAAAATATTTGAATAGAAGTATTTGTTTTTTGAATTTTAAGGGATTTGTTAGCTGCCAGCATATTGAGACTAAATGTATATTCTTGTAATTCATATTTTTTATTTTCAAAATTATATACCAGCTTTAAAAAGTTTTTATTTTCTTTGACAGTTAAATCAGCTATCAGTATTGGTGTCCAAATAGAATGAAATTAATACAAAGAATTTACATAGCTGATCTAAATAATACTGAGGTTTTGTAACTCGTAAGTTCACTTATTCTTTTTTTAGTCTACAATAACAAAGATATTAATTTGCAGATAATAATTATAAATTACATCTATGTCCAATGCCTACATATATTTCTGGGAGAAAAAAAGATAGAATTAACTTACATAGTCGTCGATCTAACCAGTTAAATAAAAAATAAAATATATAATATATATTTAGTTTTATATAATATATTTATAATTCATATAGAATTTATAATATTTATTGATTAGAAAAAATAAGTAAATTTGATGGCTAGATTAGAAAAAGGGTATTTAATCGAAAGGGCATTTTATAGGTGGTAGTCAACTTTGGTCATTTGGTATTAGAGCAGCCCACCGTTTAATACGACTCTTTTTCTTTTACATTTTCTTTTGTCCTCTCTTGTACTTTGCACTTTTTTCGTACTCATAACCTATAATATAAAAGCAACTGATATTTTTAGTTCCACAGCACATAGTTGAATCTGGCCAAACACCCCCAAAAAAGAAGCAGCAGCAAAATCTTGAATCTGTATCTTCTGTTGTAACTTGGTGAGCTCTTTTTTTCTGCTCCATTTTTGCTTCTAAGACTTGTGCAAATACTTGGTTTGTAGTAAAGTTTTTATTTTTTGTGGTTTTTTCTTGTTATTGGTCATTTGGGTATTTGATTTAGTGTTTTTTTTGCTGATCTGAAGTATCAGATTGAGAAACGATTAATGTTTTTTGCTTTTGATTTCACCCTCTCAAAATCCCTCATAATATTTCTTGGATCCTCTTTTGTTAATAGTTCATGAGATCTTTTCATGTATATCTAAAGTTTTAATCTTTTGGCTTTTCAAAGTTATTCACATGGTTTGTTTACCAATTTCTATTTTACCATCTGAGAAAGTGTTATGCTTTATTCTTAGCCATGTTGTTAAAGTTGGAAGTACAGTAATTTCTTGAATCATACTGTAGTGAAGTTTTGAACATTATGTCCTGGGAATTTTAACCTTTTTGTTGTTTCATATTCACTTAATCACTTGTATTTGAAGTTAATGGAATATACAGGGCAGTTCATCTTTGTCTTTAGTCAAACCCTGCCTCTATTTATTAGTGTGTTTCTAATTGCCATAATTTTCAATAACAAGCAAATCAGATCTAAGGAATCAAGATCCATATTTGCTACTAGCACTTTCTTGGCACAAATCAATAAAATGTTTACTTATTAATCGTGGCAGAGCCAAGATTTTCACTAAGTAGGTCAAAATATATAAAAGTAAACTCACGAAGAAGCCAATGAGTGTCAATAAATAGTGTTTATACATAATATTTTCTTTATCTAGCTACACAATGTAATTTTCCGACTAGCCCTTGAGTACATGTGGGTCCGCCATTGCTTATCTAAGTGTTTTCCGTAATGAGCTATAGTTATATGTGTTTCTGAAAAAGAGTGAGTTTTGTCCTTTTGAAGCAGATATATAGGATGGCGAACATAGACATAACTGGAATCATGAAGGATCTCCCAAATGATGGACGTATACCGAAGACCAAGATTGTTTGCACTTTAGGGCCAGCTTCTCGATCAGTGCCAATGCTGGAGAAGCTCCTTCGTGCTGGAATGAATGTTGCTAGGTTTAACTTTTCCCATGGGACCCACGAGTACCATCAGGAAACCTTAAACAATCTTAAGATTGCTATGCAAAACACTCAGATCCTCTGTGCTGTCATGCTTGATACCAAGGTTTGGTTTTGATGCATATTTGCGTTTATCTGTTATTTTTCTTCTATTTCAACTTTGTTCTTGTGCAGCTGGTTTTGTCATTTGTTACTTTTTCTGTTTTTGATTTTTGTACTTCTATAAGTAGATGTTTATGTGGTTGTATCTTGAAATCCCTCGCGAGCTAGGTTTGTTTTACTGGCTACAGTACACAACTGATCTTTTAAAGTTTGGAAGTCAAATGTCGGGAAATCCGAATTATCTTTTATGTTACCTTCTCAAAGAAAAAAAAACAAATTATCTTTTCTCAAGGTGCATTTCTTTCCACAGTACTTTGTTTCTATTTAGTATCTTTTAGTTTGACAAGTCTTTTGTCTAGAGAAATGGAGAATAAATATCGAAAGAGAAAGAATTCAAAGCTAATGTAAGAATCACTTTTTTTTATATTAGATGGCAGCTTTATTGGTTAAGGGAAGTTAGATGGCTTCTTTAGAGTGGTACCTCATACACTGTGTGACTTGGACTTGTACCAAATGATGCAGCATTTACTTGTCGTTGCTTTTGTTCCAGCCTTCTGATTACAATACTCAGTTTTAGTTTTGTATCTTTGTATTTTTGCTTCGGTTTTCTAATTGGTGTGCTTGCTGCTGCCCTTCTTTTATTTTTCCTAAGCCGAGGGTCTTCCGGAAACAGCCTCTTTGCCTTCTTGAAGGTAGAGGTAGGGTCTGTGTACATATTTACCCTCCCCAGACCCCACTTGTGGGATTACACTGGGTCTGTTGTTGTTAATTATTCGGGGGCAGGGTGTTGCACTGTTTTCATGTAACCATAGTTCTGTCATAGGATAAACTACATGTGTATGCTCATAACTTCAGGCATTTTCTGTGCTCTGTCATATATATTTCTATGTCTGTATTATTTAATTCAGAATAAGGTTATCATTTTTTGCTCTTTATTTTCCCGTTTCTAGAAACTGCTGCATTTTTCCTGGGTTCTTGATGGTTAATATTATCCTAAATGATGCTATTATGACAATTCAAGAGTACTGGTTAGGACATTTCCTTTCTTCTGGATGTGCGACTATTCTGTAGCTTCAATTTGTTACGTAGGTGCTGAACTAATACACATTTTATTCAGGGGCCTGAGATTCGCACTGGTTTCTTAAAGGATGGAAAACCAATTCAGCTGAAAGAAGGCCAAGAAATCACTGTGTCTACAGACTATGACCTAAAAGGAGATGATCAAACAATCACGATGAGCTATAAGAAGTTGGTAGTGGACTTGAAGCCGGGCAATACCATCTTGTGTGCAGATGGTACCATAACCCTTACTGTTCTGTCATGTGATCCAGCGGGTGGAACAGTGAGATGTCGCTGCGAGAATACTGCTACCTTAGGAGAGAGGAAGAATGTAAATCTTCCGGGTGTGGTTGTGGACCTCCCAACACTTACAGAGAAGGATAAGGAGGATATACTAGAGTGGGGTGTTCCTAACAACATTGATATGATTGCTCTTTCATTTGTGCGTAAGGGTTCAGATCTTGTCAATGTTCGCAAGGTTCTTGGTCCACATGCCAAGCGCATTCAATTAATGTCAAAGGTATACAGAGTCATTTAATCTTTTATATTTAGAAGGTATGGTTGAATTTTGAAACACATGCATTGCTTAGGAGAAAAGAACAATAAAACATGCGATGGATTATGTAATCTAAATTAACATTTTAGACTTCTTCCCAAATATTTGACTGCTAACTAGTTGTGGCATCCTCTGATGTTTTTATCTTCTAAAATTGTCTTGAAGGTTGAGAATCAAGAGGGGGTAGTTAACTTTGACGAAATCCTACGTGAGACAGATTCTTTTATGGTTGCTCGAGGTGATCTTGGAATGGAAATTCCAGTTGAGAAGATTTTCTTGGCCCAGAAAATGATGATATACAAGTGTAATCTTGCTGGTAAGCCTGTGGTAACTGCCACTCAGATGCTTGAATCAATGATCAAATCTCCACGACCTACCCGTGCTGAGGCAACCGATGTGGCTAATGCTGTCTTGGATGGCACTGACTGCGTTATGCTTAGTGGGGAGAGTGCAGCTGGGGCTTATCCTGAGCTGGCAGTAAAAATCATGTCAAAAATCTGTATCGAGGCAGAGTCTTCACTTGACTATGGGGCTATCTTCAAGGAAATGATCAGGTGTACCCCTCTTCCAATGAGTCCACTAGAGAGTCTAGCGTCATCCGCTGTCCGCACGGCTAACAAGGCTCATGCAAAACTCATTGTTGTCCTTACACGTGGCGGGACTACGGCAAAGCTGGTTGCCAAGTATAGGCCTGCTGTTCCTATTCTATCTGTCGTTGTGCCTGTCTTGACCACAGATTCTTTTGATTGGTCCATCAGCGATGAGACGCCAGCTAGGCATAGTTTGGTATACAGGGGCTTGATACCGATTCTTGCTGAAGGTTCTGCAAAGGCCACTGACTCTGAATCAACTGAGGTGATCTTGGAAGCTTCCCTGAAATCAGCCGTAGCGAAAGGGCTCTGCAAACCTGGTGATGCTGTTGTGGCACTTCATCGTATTGGTGCTGCATCCGTTATCAAGATTTGCCTCGTCAAGTAATCTGTGTCTCAAAACTTACCAATTCTCGGGCTCAGATGGATTTGCATTCTGCTTTCTGGTCATGATAATGCTCTGATATGCTAATTTCTAGTATCATTTAGTGACAACTTATTGATTACTATATTTCATGTTTATTCTATATCTGCCTCAAATACTGGATTAAAATAATTATCTTTTTCTGCAGCAATACTTTTATTGTGTAAGGGGGAGAAGGATATAAAGGCAGTTGCTTTTTGATGAATTTCAAATGTAGCACACTGGAGAGAATTCTATTGGCAACTGATTTGTCATTTGTCATGTTCCTATGGTTCTTTCGTTTTGAATATTAGTGAAAATAGCTACAGCATTTTCTACTCCTATATTTACAGTTCTATTTACTGCACTCTGAAAAGTTTTTGTTGCCTAGGAAAGCTGCCATCAAGGTACAAATACACCACCTGCTTAGCATAGAATTAATGACAAATGCAGAAGTTACCTCTAGGGTTTGGCTGTTACAAATTCAAAATGGAGAGGTTTGGAGTGTACTTGAAATTAATAAATGGAAAATACACAAGTCTATGAATGCAAACAAGAAAATGGTGTTGAAGCTGAAAACACCTTATTACTATATATAGATTTTTCTTTGTCTGATTACAGGCCTAATTTTATGGGTTCAACTTTTAAAGTTTTAATATTTAATTTATTATATTTTTAAAGTTAAATAAAATTTTACTTCGCGTCGAAAATTACGGGTTCAATTGAACCTGTCATTAGCACACTACTTCAGCTCCGGTATATTACTAAGGTGAATTAACCGTCACTCTAAGAAAAGTATCATAGAATAAAATAAGCTTATGGTATCCTAGAATAATCATTAATGTGTAATGACATTAATGCAAGAAAAGTATAATTTAAAGCTTTATATATAAAATAATTTGTAATGACATTATCTGTTAGAAAATTGTCATGGAATAAAGTTTATTCTTTCATTTCATATCAAGTTTAGTTCAACAGAAGAACACTAATTTCCTTCTCTATAAAAGGCTTATAATACCTCATCTTTCTTGCAATGAATTTTCCAAAATCAGACAAGAGTATTCCCAAAATATATCTACTTTAATAAGCTTGATGCTAAAGACTAATGGTAAATCGAAGTTTCTTGCAAATGAAGTAAATTCAGCCAAAAACAGGATTAGTAAAAATGTAAAATCATGAGTCTTTTTTATTAAACTACGAACCAGAAGAAAGAATCCGAACGACTCCTATAGGATGATATTTTTGACACATCATTCATGACTCGCCGTGTCAAATCTATTTATATGATCATATATAGCTTTCATATTTTTTTTCCCATTATGGTTGTACTTCTGTTTTTTTAAGCCGAAAGTCTATAAAAAATAGTTTTTTTACTCATACAAGATAGTAGTAAGTTCTGCGTATACTGTGTAAAATAAGTAATTTCTCCAAGGGCCCTTACAAGAAAGAGTGTAGCTTCAAGTTCGCCCCTTAACCCTCTCCAGAGCTCACTGTACGGAATTACACTGACTCACTGAGTATGTTATTGTTGTATATATAGCTAGCGTTTGGTCATATATTCCCAAATTTATTCTGAAAAATTTGATTTGGGTGAAATTTGGGTTGAAGATGAAAATGTGTTTGGACATCAGTTTTCAAAACATATTTCCCAAATTTATTTTGGAAAAACATGAAACTTGACTTATACCCACAAGTTTTAAAAACTATCACAAATATACAACAGTACCATTATCAATAACATTCATTATATTATCGCAAACCATAGTCCTGAACATAAATAAATTTGATACAAAATTATTATTTTTATAATGAACTACATGATACACTATCAGGTGACCGAGAAGACGAAACAACATTGCTACAAAATAATAAATGATGGGTTCTTTTATAAAATACAAAAGTTTGGGACAATTTTTAAAAAATATAATAATGATATTTTGGCCCAAAACCAGCTATTGAGCTGGTTTTGGAATTTGGGATTTGAGATTTGAGATTTGAGATTTTGCCAAAATGTAAGCAAAATCTATGGAAAAATATGTGTTTGTCAAATAAAACCCAAATTTATTTTGACAAAAACTATAGAAAAACGGGTCCATAATTTTTGCATATGGGTTACTCCTATGTTAAGGACATTCAAAGGAAAAATACGTAAATTATTCTATATTCGTACGAAAAAGTTATTTACACACCATAATTTCACGAACTATTCTTGTTTGAAATGGAGTTATGAACTAATACTCCATGATACAAAATCAGGTAAATGATGTGCTAGGTGAAACATGCACTCCACGTGGAAAATCCATGTAATTTTTATCTTTTTCCTCCTTCATTCTTTTTTTATTTTCAATCCTATCGTTTTTTTTGCTTGCGTTCTTCCCTTTAAAAACCATGAACTACAAAAACAGAGAAGTAGTTGGAATGGTAGTTTGGATGAGAGACGACTGGATCTATTTTTTAGAATGGAGAAGGCTGTTAATTGCATTTATGTGCAGGAGAGGCGGTCTGTCTGTATTTGAAGGTGGTCTATGAATTGGGTTTTTTTTTTGGATGGAAAGCCTGAAGAGATGAAGTGCTCTTGTATTCTGAATTGATGGAGACGAGCTTCGAGAAGATGGTGGTTCACATGGCAGTGCTGGTGAAGTGTTTGTGAAAATGTCTCTATGAGGAAAAAATGTGAAAAATTGGAGAAATGGAGAGTGATGATTCTGGGTCTTCAAAGGTAATCGATGCGAATGGAGGAAGAGCATGGTCCTTTCATTTAGAGTGAAACAAATGGATCAATCAATCAATTAAGCCTCAATTTCAAAAGTTTCGAGGTATGTTCTATATCTATACCTCAATTTCAAATTTGTTGAGGTATGTTCTATATATAGCTTTTCTTGATTATCATATTCATTGCGTTCTTTTATCTTGTCAAGCTTACATTGATCTCAATTTGAAGTGTAAATGGTCGGTTTGGTAAGCCATTTATGGGTGCTGGTCAAGCCTTGGAAAACTTGAAGGTTATATATTTGATCATTTTATGCACAACCTCTCTGTGATGTGTCAATTCCACTTCATCATTTTTTTTTCTTTTCTTGAACGTATATTAACAGTACATATGTAAACTAATTGATCAATGGAAAAGGTTAGCATGCTTTGACATGCATTGAAATGGAGCTGCATATTATCATGGAGAGGCATTTTAGTTCTTCATTAAATGCAACTGGCAGTTAATGGTAGACTCATGCACCACCAAGTTCTTTTGAGGATTAGTATATTTTGCAACAATTAAAATATGATCCACCATTCTTAATGATGTGATGACATAAATAAGTAGTAGAAATCTCAGAAATCTTCCAATTCGTTTAACGCTCTCTCTGCCAACGCTCTCTGCCAAACGCTCCATCCCCTCCCCAACGGTCAAAAACCAGACCACACACTCACAGGCAACCGGCGACCACCCCCACCAGTAGGTAAGCCCCCTCCTCC
>AWOL01S0001966.1:32916-51923 GCA_000715115.1 Nicotiana otophora | reverse complement strand
GGGGGTGGGAAGGCAGGCAAGGGAGGTAAGGGGAACAAGGGTGCCTATAGGTTGAGAATTGGGTCCTGGAACATAGGTACACTGACGGGTAAGTCTATAGAGTTGGCAAAGATCCTCCGGAAGAGGAGGGTCAATGTAGCATGGAACATGGGTACACTGACGGGTAAGCCATGGAACATAGGTACACTGATGCATTTTCTACTTTTAAGTTAATAGAATTATTGGAAGCAGAGTCTTGCAGGAACTTGACTCTTGAAGAAATTTGAATGTCAGTCATGTAGTTGCATTTACATTTACTAGCTTGCTTAACATCTACCTAAGCTCTTATAATTTAGAAAAAAATCTTGTTTGGTTCTTCATTTTTCACTCCACCTCTATTTAATGTGTATGTATGCCGGATGGTAAGTTAAAAACTTGGAGGATTCCTCATAGTATATGCTGGTGTTTAATTTCAGAGATTAATTGCAACAATAACATACCCAGTATAATCCCACAAGTGGGGGTCTGGACTGGGTAGAGGCGGAGTCAGGATTTCAACCTTGTTTTGAATTTTGGGATCACAACTTCAAGTGTTAAAGATTGAGTTCTAGATTTAATATTTACACATATTTCATGAATTCAAAAACATCAAATAAACTGCTTGAGCAAAAGCTACTGGGTTCGGTCGAACCTGTAGGTCGGTTTGTGCCTCCGCCCCTGGGTCTAGGAAGGGTAGAGTGTACGCAGACCTTACCCCTACCTGGTGAGCAGACCTTACCCCTACCTGGTGAGGTAAAGAGGTTGTTTCCGATAAACTCTTGGCTCAAGAAAAGACGAAAAAGGAAGAAAAGGGAAGAAGATACTTAGATGATTTAAGAATCCCATGAACTAGAAATTGAAGTTTTCAGTGACTACATGAATGTAAGTCCGTAGATGCTATCTATAATCCATTACTGGATGGGATATAATATTAAGCACATCAAAGCACAAATAGTAGTGAGGAAAACCATTCTGGAAAGATTAACAAAACTAAACAACCATAGGATAAAATTAAATCGACTACTTAAGAACACTTATGAAAGATAAAACTGTCTGTGTAACTGTGAGTAAGAGGAGGATGACGGCAGCCACAGTTGAAACTCCTGCCCACGGACTATGAAAATAATTGCGCCTCAAACTTGCCTTCATTCTGTTCCATGGTTGTTCACAATGTTGCAGTACTTTTCCGCATACTTCTTTGTAATGGAAGTCTGATGAAATACCGACCCCCTTCCCAATTTTATTAAATAAGTTAGCCACTTCTTTGTCATCTCCTATGTCGTTAGCGATGATTCCTTTTAGGCGAAGCAGAGTGACATCTTTTTCTGAGTCGATAAGATGATCCATGAAAACTGCAAATTCACTGAAATATTTAGGATCTATATCAGGTGACTGTTGCTCGTAAGCTATAAGATTTCTCAGGACGGTCTCTGTATTATCGCTGACTTTAAAACAAGGAATTGTCATCAATCCATTCTCAAATCTAATGTCAAATAAACTTGTGCTATCTCCAAGGTTGTCTTTCGCCAAGCAAGTATAAATATTTCCAACTTTTGAAAATCCAACTCCAGCTTCGCGAAGCTCTGTAGCATTTGGCATGTTTTCTTGCCATGTCAGGTTGTCCTTATCTTTTGGCATTTCTTTCGACCTAATTATTTGTAAAAGATTACAGCATAAGGTTTTCCTGGAATGTTCTGCTTCCTTGCTAATATTCCCAGTTAGGTTATTAGTTTTCATCTCTGAAGGGTGACATGACATGTGTATTACTTGAAGTAAATGCTTGATTTCTGCGGCATTACCTACACTCTCATTAAAGGATGCAGGGGTCAGCTTCGGTAAATCATGAAAAAAGATCCACTTCACCATTTTTGTAAATGGTAATTCATTAGTTTCTTCTTTTGTCATGTCATGAAGTTTGGTAAGGACAAAGAAAGGAAGTTGATTTTCTAGTAACAACAAGTCACGACTTACTTGATTATCTAGGCAACCTCCAGGTATAATCATGTCTTCTCCTGTTGGCATTATTCCACAACGCTCTCGAATATACTCAACCAAAAAACAGCCATCAAATAACAACATTTTCAAAAATTGACCAGTGTTGTTGTCACTATCAATAAGGTCCTCTATTTCATCATAACACATTAGTGCTTTATCTTTCAGTTCCTCCAATTCTCTGATACAACTTTCCACGTCAAGCCCCTCTTTCCGCCGGAGAAACCGTCGTAGGTATAACAGTTTGTACTTTTCCATTGAGTGAAGTTCTTGATTGTTTTTATGGTAAGGACCTATGGAGATCATCTTTGGTGTATAAGCATCTGGATTTGATTCACATAACCCAACATTTACTTTGAATATGGTGGTGGATTTGATAGCCAAATTGTCCATGTCCTCATATATTTCATCTAAGATTTGATTTGCAGATTTATTTGTTGGCAAGCCTGGGCGATGTTGACCATCTCTTTCCGTAATCTCGATTAAATGATCCACTTTCTCCCCTTCTTTTACCTGTAATTAGTGGAAAGAGTCACATTTTTTCCACATAAATTGTCACTATGTAATGATCAGACAAAACAAAACTCTGAAGACTGAAGATTTTCCCTTTCTTAATTCAGAAAAAGACAGAAAATCTTCAAAATAAAAAATGAGAAAACTACCCTCTATAACCCCTCAAAATTTTAATAGCCAATGTTTTCCCCCCATTGACACGAAATGGCCCTCCGACCCAAACATATTACATCTAATAGCCCGAAATGTCTATTTTGTATATTCTTTGTATATTGACAGTCTATTTTGTCTATTGTTTGTATAGTGTCAGTCTATTTTGTATATGTTTTGTATAGTGACACTGCATTTACTATATTTTTTGGTATAGTGACAATCTATTTTGTATATATTTTGTATAATGACAATCTATTGTATATAAATTATATAGTGACAACCTATTTTGTATATATTTTGTATAGTGACAGTCTATTTTGTATATGTTTTGTATAGTGACACTGCATTTACTATATTTTTTGGTATAGTGACAATCTATTTTGTATATATTTTGTATAATGACAATCTATTGTATATAAATTATATAGTGACAACCTATTTTGTATATATTTTGTATAGTGACAGTCTATTTAGTATATTTTTTGTATAGTGACAGTCTATTTTGTATATAAATTAGTATAATTGAAGGCTAAATATACTTAATCAAATACCACAAAGATTAAAATTAGAATTTATCAACAATTAAGGGATTAATAGTGCAAATTTCCCAAATATTTTATTAGTTAACTGAATAATTTTGATTTTTTAACTAAATAATAAACATTAATTTCGAATAGTATATATCCCCTATATTTGGAGCATTCTTGAAGAAGAAGAAATTTTGTGGGAACGCCCAATGTTTATGTAAGCAAAGAGAGAACAATGGGCAAGAATTCAATTATAGAAGAACAAAAAAGTGATATGACGACGGTCGTCAGGTGAAGGCGGTCCCCTCGGGAGTGGATCATGACGGAGGGCGTTGATTGATGGTTCAATACGGAGGCGGCGCTTGCGACGGCGGCGTTCGACAACAGCTTCTTTGGCTGAGGAAAATGATCGCTGAGGGAGAAGAAAGTTAGGGTTTTGAGGTGGTGGTAGTTGTGGTGTTGGGTGAGGATGAACGGATGGTGTGATTTGAATTCTGACAACGGCGGAGAGAACGGAGGAGGATGCCATAGAGAGGGGCAAGAGTGGCAGCGGTCTTGGGCTAACCCTTTAATTAGTTTTGGGCTGTTAATTTGTATGGTTTATTTTGTGGCTACCTATTGTCATTAATTTTTCCCAGATGGCTACAAATGAAGTTTGCTTATAAAAAATTAAACTAACCAAATACTGAGCAAAAAAGGCAAAGGGCAGCCCGATACACTAAGCTCCCGCTATGCGCGGGCTTTGGGGAAGGGCCGGACCACAAGGGTCTATTGTACGCAGCCTTACCCTGCATTTATGCAAGAAGCTGTTTCTACGGCTCGAACCTGTAACCAAATACTGAGCAATGAGCAGAAAATAGTAAGTCAATATGGTCTAAGCGATTTTCCTTATTTTCCAAGAAAATACATTCCTTGCTACCAAATATGTACCCTTAATAATGGTGAAGTGATCCATATTCTTGTATTTTCATACCTCGTTCTCTATCGTCCAAAAGCACAAACAAACCTCAATTTTCTTTCTCATCAATTTAAGTATTGCTTTGTGCATGTGTGTGTGTGAGAGAGATATAGAGAGGGAGAGACCTCATCCTTTGAAGCTTATCATTAAGGGCCTGTTTGGAAAGCCACCTTATAATTGGATTTGGGTGTAATTACATAACTTTGACATATTTATCTGACCAAGTCAACATGTAATTAGGTGTAATTGAGG
Source organism: Nicotiana otophora (assembly GCA_000715115.1). Taxonomy (NCBI): domain Eukaryota; kingdom Viridiplantae; phylum Streptophyta; class Magnoliopsida; order Solanales; family Solanaceae; genus Nicotiana; species Nicotiana otophora. The sequence goes on along the minus strand of AWOL01S0001966.1, from coordinate 47,510 downwards.
GGGTGTAATTACACTTTGCAATTCTCAAGGGGAAACTGAGAATTGTTGGTAATTACATGGTGTAATTGCCAGGTTATTTTTTAAATCTTTTTTCTTTTCTTTTTAATTTACTTTTTATTTCTATCATTTTTTTTAATTTTTTTAACTTCTTAATTTGTTTTTTCAAATATTATTTTTTTACATTATTTATTTTTTATTTCCTTATTTATCATTTCCCAACCTTTACTTCACGTGTTTTTACATAATTTCTCATATTTTATTTCTTTCTTAATTATTTTTCTTTATTTTTTATTATACTTAGCTATGTTATTGTAACGACTCGACTTGTCGTTTTAAGAGTGAATGTCTCATTCAGCGACTTAAGGTCCCGAGCAACTTCGTAATACGTATTGTGACTTGCGTGTGCGGTTGAGTTTTATTTTCGGAAGATTCGAAATAAAAATTGAAAGAATAATTCTCATTTTTTTAAAGCTTAAATGAAAAGAGTTAGACCTGAGTTTGACTTTTGAGCAAACGATTCCAGAATGTAGTTTTGATGATTCCAATAGTTTCGTGTGGTAATTTCAGACTTAGGCGTATGTCCGGATTTGGATTTGGAAGTCTGTGGACAATTTGACGTATTTTGGCGAAAGTTGGAAAATGGAAGTTTTTATAATGTTTGATCGGGAGTTTGAATCTTTGATACCGGGGTCGGATTCCGATTCCGGAAGTTGGAGTAGGTCCGTAATGTTAATTATGACATTGTTTAAACAATACCCCACGGATCGAAACAAATGAAGTATACTATTGGTATGAGAAAGCTAAGTGCCAACAACGAGGAAAAGTCAACTAATACTCTCATATCCCTTCTCTTTTGCTGTCAAATTGTATATTTTAAATTCCTCAATGTTAATCCTAATCTGCTCGCATAACTGAGCAAATCTGATATCAACTTGCAATCATACTAACCATGCCCAACTCAAGCCCATCTTCTTCTTCTTCTACAAGAACTATTTCCAGTTCGTGGCATATCCCTTTTTTCATCTCAGTGTTAATACCAATTATTCTAGGAGTAGTTGTTTACCAACTCGAGTCCTTTGAATTGGTTTCTTATCCAACCCATGTGCTCTCTAACGACCCACCCATGGTATTGCCAAAGCGTAATAATCAGATGCTCCGTAGCGCAGAAAACAAATTGGAGTTGACCAGCTATTGTCACCCGAAGACATAGCTTACGATCCAAATTCGGGAGTTATGGTTGTGTTGATGGGTGGGTCAAACAAGTAATAGTTAATGAATCAGTGGGGGATTCGAGGGTGGAGGACTGGGTTTTCACTGGCGGTAGACCATTTGGAGTTGCACTAGGACATTATGGTGAAGTTATCGTAGCCGATGCTGACAAGATTTGAGCTGTCCGGATGTCAATTCAAGCAAGAAGGCTATTTTGGAATATCGGCATAACTTCAAAAGGCAAGTATCTTGCCTAACCTTGAGTGAGAGAGTTGCCCCTTAGGCATTGAGTCTTATGTGGACATTTCGTAATTGAAAACCATGTACGCGAGGTGACGAGTACGTACTTGGTTTATATGTGCAAATTATATCGGTTGGAATTCGTAGACGCCCTTATGTATTAAATTGGAAAAAATGTTGGAATTTAATAAATCCTTGAATTGTCATGCCTCGTTCCTTGTTTGTAGAAATTGTATTTTATATGATAACTTGGTGTTATTGTCACTTGGATTTTTATGTAAATTTCGGGTTCTTGTTGATTTGATTTTTTTTTGGAATTAAATTCATTATGGAATTCTTATTTGCAAATAATTATTAAATAAGTTTAAAATGATGCATTATTTTATATTTATTAAAATCTGGAATAAAGAAGGCGTTGTCCTATGCTGAGTTACTTTTCCATCCCTGTTGTTGTTTTTGAGGTGTTATAAACGTTGTGTGGAACCTTGGGCTATTCGCTGTGAAATTATTTAATTTTGTTGTATTTTTGGAATTGGTTGTGGCCTATGGGCAATTTATAATATGAAATGTTGTTTTGTGTTGTCGTGGTAAAATTCGTGTTAATTGTTGTGTGATTTGGGTTACTGTTATGCAGTGGATAAGGGTGGCATTCCACTGTTGATATTATGTGGGTATAAGGGTGTCATTTCACTGTGATTATGTGTGTTAGGATATTGTCTGGGCGGAGTGATAAGGGTGGTTATTGACATTGTCAAGGCGGAAGGATAAGAGAGGCTATTATAGGAGTGATAAGGGTGACTATAGGAGATATAATGGTGGCTAGTGTCAGGGATGATATGTGATTATATGGGATTATTGTGTTGATGATTTTTATGTGATGTTGTGATTTTCCTTGTGTTTATCCTTATATCTTGTGCAACTTGTCTTGTTGTTTCGGTAAAATTGATAGTAGCCTGATCTATGTTGAAATTGTGAGCTTGTGGCTATTGCCGGACAGATAATGTTGTAGGGGATCGGGTTGCACGCCGCAACAGATATGAAATGTGGGCACACGGTGCCGGAAAAAATACGATGGGTTTTATTATTGGCACGTGAACTATCCGTGCATATGTGATATAAAAAGTGGGCACGAGGTGCCGGAAAAATATATTGATTTAATTTTGGTCACGAAGTGGCGTAGAAATATGAAAGTGGGCTGAGACCCGTTTTATGAAAAATATAAAAATGGGCTGAGACCCTTATTTTATGATTATGAAATGAGGTGTCGCGAGGTGACTTTTATTTGAAAGAATTATATTCAAAATATTTATTTGGAAGAGATTTTATTCAAGATATTATTTGAAAGTATTGTATGTCAAAGATATTTATTTGAAGGGAGTATATTTGAAAATATATTTATTGGAAAGTATTATATCTTAAAGATTATTATTTGAAAAACCTATAGGCGAAAGATTTATATTTGAAGGACTTGATTAATTGGTTGTACTTGTATTCATTATTTGTTTAGCAATATTTATGGTGTTCTTGTTGCCTGCTGTTTATGTCACAAGTTGATTATTGTTGCCATCACTGCTATTCGTTTTCTATTATTTTTGGTATACTATATTGAACGTGTTATTTGACTAGTGAGTGTCTTGACTGTATCTCGTCACTACTCCACTGAGGTTAGTCTTGATACTTACTGGGTACCGACTGTGGTGCATACTACACTTCTGCATATTTTTGTGCAGAGTCTGGTATTGGAGATATCAGACTCGGACAAAGTTAGAGTGTGATCGCAAGGACTTAAGGTAGAGTTGCTTGGCCGTTGCAGTCCCTTGGAGTCTTTCCATTTTTATTTTACTGTTAATTTCTTATTCGAACAGTATTGTATATTCGGTCCTCGAGATTATTCCATGTATTCAGTTAGAGTTCGTGACTCAGTATTACCAGTCTTGGGAGGTTGTTATATTTATTTTTCGCTTTTGGTTTCGACACTCGTATTAGATAATATAATTTTTTTTTAAAAAAGGCTTGAATTGTTATTATAATCGGTTTACCTAGTCTTAGAGACTAAGTGCCATCACGACGCCTGTGGTGAGATTTTGGGTCGTGACAATTATAAATCTAATTTTTCTAAAAAATTATACCTCGTAATATTAGAAGAATAAGTCAGCCACAAACTTGACTGTTAATGAATGATGTCATTAAAGTTGAATTTTGCGGTGAATGAGGTTATATGCAAACTTAACTGTGTTAAAATGATAGATCACTTTTTAATATTTAAATAATATTCTCATTTTTCAAACTTTATTTTTTGTGTTTCCATATAGTTGCTCATATTTGTTTTATTTTCTTCATTTAGCACAATTGTGCTACTATTCTAGTTTTGAAACTACTCCTAATATTAGAAATAATAAACCATTAATAAACTTAGCATATAATGAGTGATATCATTAAAGTAGAATCTCATTTTTGAATGAGGTTATAGACTTATATTTTTCTTTTCTTTTGAATTATATTTACTTAAATTATGTTGAACCTTATTTTATGTTATGTTGTGATTTTACATAAGAGTATTATGTTAATTTTTTTTAGATTTTGAATATATGTTATATTTTCACTTCCATTTTAATTGCTTTAGTAATATTCACTTAATAATTCAGATTGCATGGCATTCATTGTTAGAATTGATAGATTACTTTTTCGTAAAACATTTGAGTAATGTTATGTCATTATATTTATAAATACTAATCATCTTATCAAGCATGCAGTCCATGATGTTTTTATAAAATATGTACTTTTAGTTTTAATAATTGATTAAAGTAAAATATTATTAATTTGAAAAATATATATCAATTATTTTTACAATATTAGTTACAAATATATGATTAGTAATTAATAATATATTTTCAAGAGACAATATGTATTTGAAATGTCAAATTTAATATTATTTATAAAGGCATATATTTGTTAAATATTAACTTTATATTTAAAATTTAATCTAATTGTGTAATTACAATTGTACAACCAAACAGTAAACTTGTAATTACACTGTATTTACATCAATTCCAATTACCTAGTGACTTAAAAGAGAAGTTTGTCAAGTATTAGAATTCGATGATCTATTGGGAAGAGAGAGACACACACATACCTCATCCTTTTCAGCATCAATAATTAGAGGAGTTTGATGGAGTAGTAGTGGGATTTGATCATCTATCGTCACAATCTCAATATGGTCTGCCATTCCTCTAATTAAGTAACTTTCTTCAAACTGTAATTCAACAACAAAGAGATATAGAATTTTTAATCAACGGTACTGTATCAAACTCTTTTTCTCAATTCATATTCGTTGTTACTACACGTTGATGGAAAGGAATATTTAAAAGTATAATAGTAAACAATTTCAATGTAACACAACGATATAGTACATATATATCTACAAAGCTTCCTTGTATGTAAGAGGTTCATCTTACTTATAAGGATGATATATGTTGCATATGGTTGATCATAACATTTTAAAATTTAAAATTCACTAATGCGAAATCAAGAGTTTAGACATCAAGGGAAAAAGGAAGCTGTTGTACATTATCTTTTTCCATATCTCAAAATTACATTTTCATTTCAATTTGGATCATACATGTTCTAAATTTATTTGTATCTTCAGTTTAGATCATTCCCACCTTATGGAGGGTTATGACTTCAACATAAAAACAGAACGAGCTTGGCGTAAAACAGATAAGGTGTAAGGATACTTTTTAGCATAAACAGATACATATAAAGTGTAAGGATACTTTTAATGTATGAGGCCTTTTGTAGAAAAAGATGTGAGTTTGACTCAAAATAAATATTATTATATCATGTTAAAAATATCTTAAGATGGTTTAGCCCAACAATTTTTTGTGCGAAGCATAGAATATTGAGAAATGCATAGAGTACTTGCCTCTCTGGTTTGGCTTCTTCTTTCTTGTTTGAGATCCTGAAGATTAAGGGGGGCTGCAGATTTATAAGAGGAATGAGATCAAGCAAACATAACTTTTGCAAACATGGCTTTAAACTTTAAAGCTCTTCCCAATTGCCTATTGATGGGAAGGTGTGTTGATTATAAAATAACTTTTGCATATAATAATTTAGCGGAAGTTGACTATCGATAATGTCTAAAGATGGAAAGGAATTGTGATCAGAAAATGAGTTTGGCATAATAGTGGTGCAGATTTGACTATTGATCAAGTCAATGAAGTGAGGTCCATAATCGGATTGTCAAGTTGAAATAATTGACATCATTTCATACTGAGTATACTATCCTAAAGTCAAAGGACAAACTGCGTTTCACGGAAAATAAAATCCGACCATAATTGGTTTGGTTTGGTTTTAACTTAAAAAAGTCAAAATCGAAATCAAACCAACTCGATAGTACATTTATATAATTTTAAAAAATATTAATTTATAAATATTTCTTAAACGTTTTCACAGTTTATCTTTTAACGTATTATTTCAAGTTTAGACTTAACATTCTTGAATGGTAAATAAATTTTATAGCACATAAATGTAGTAACTCAAACAAAGTTCAAATCAATACTAATGCTAATAAAAGAAGTTCAATTCATTACTAGGAATGACGATAGTGTTGAATAATTATTTTAGTTTTAAATTGGTTTATAATAAAAATGTAGAACTTAGTTTATCTTTTTCTTTAATGCTTAGTTATGTAATTAATATTAGTACTTATTAACTATACTTATTTTAGCATGACCTATATAGTATTTTTAGATTATGTTAATTTTCATTATGACTTATTAATTAGCAATATTTATTTTATGTAATTTTATTATTTTATCTTTGTTATTCAATATTTTTGTATAATGCTATGACTTATCTCATATTATTGTATTAGTTTCTTGGAAAATACATTATATATTTATATTTTACTAGGACTTAAGAAATATTTGGAGCACAAGTTACATATTATATGCTATGAATACTTTACCAGGAAAAAATCCAAAAACCCGAAAAAACCCTAGAAAAACCGAGATTGAAAAACCCGATTTTGTTGGTTTGGTTTGGTTTATAAACTTAAAAATCCGACACCATTAATTTGGTTTGATAATTGAAAAATCTGAACTAACTCGACTTATGTACACCCCTAAATATAAGTGTAATCTATGTACAATATATGTATAACTGTGTTTAATCAGTGCATCTGGTTGCCTTTCAAATATAAGTTTTCAATTGTAATGGGTGGTGACACTATCTTATTACATGAACAGGCTCTGCTTGCAGCGGATTAACTGCTTTTTCACATTACGAGTTTTCAATATAATGGTGAAACTATCACAAAACCTGGCTTTGGTTGCAATGGAAACAATTGTCTTTAATTTCACATTACTAGTTTTTAGTAGTAGACGGGTGATCAACATTATTTTATAATTTTTAGATTACTAGTTTTATGTGATGCTTAAGTAAAGTTTAATGACTTTTTAGTTTAAATGATAGCTTGATAAGTTAAATGACCTTTTTGTTAGAAAGTAGTTTATTGACTTTAACGCAATAATTTAAAAATTGAGTGACCATTCATGAAAATAACACAGACTTTGAGTAGAAACATAATGCCACGTTCTCCACTAGTTTATTTCAGTTTCATTGACGGTTAAGTTACATCCTTGGATGCTTAAAACATAAGACTTCATTTGTAAGCTGGTTGATTAAAGTGGTAGTTAATCCGAAAAATTAATATAGAACGAGTGTACTATGATAGAATAATACCCCATGGTTATGCCCCGGTGTTATACCATTATATTTATAGCAAAGTATATAAGTACAGAGGACAAGAGTACCCTTACTTAGGAGGGTAGTATACAACAAATCCTAGGCTAATATGGTAAAAGAGATATATACACTAACAAAGGGGGTTAATCGAATTGGCAAAACAGGCATTCAACAAACCAAAGACCTATATACATTTCAGATTTAAACCGTACATATGAAGGAATGTACGCATTCAGTTCTTCACATTTCAGGCATTCAGTACTTGCTTATCCAGACTTTGAGTAGAAACATAATACCACATTAACATTTTTGTAACGATCCGACTAATCGTTTTGAGTATTACAGTTCTGTTCCTCCATTTACTGAATATTTTATGCTCAATTGTGATTATGTGAATTGTCGGGGAAGTCTCGGAATGAATTGGGACATTTAGTCCCAAGATTTAAAGCTTAAGTTGAAATAATTGACCGGATGATGAATTATGTGTAAACGACCGCGAAATAGAGTTTTGATAATTCCAATAGCTCCGTATGGTGATTTCGGACTTAGAAGTGTGTCCGGATATTTATTTTGAAGTCCGTAATTAAATTTGGCTTGAAATGACGAAATTAAATAATTTAAAGTTTGGAAGTTTGATCGGGAGTTGACTTGATTGATATCGGGGTCGGAATCCGGCTTTGAAAATTTAAATAGGTCCGTTATGTCATTTATGACTTGTGTGCAAACTTTGAGGTCAATCAGACTTGATTTGTTATATTTCGGCATCGAATGTAGAAGTGGAATTTCTTAGTTTTCATTAAGCTTGAATTGGGGTGAGGTGCATTTCATATTTTTAGTGTTGTTTAATGTGATTTGAGGCCTCGACTAAGTTCGTATGATGTTTTAGGACTTGTTGGTATTTTTTGTTAAGGTCCCGGGGGCTTCGGGTAGATTCCGAATGGTTAACGAATCAAATTTGGACTTAAAAAATAACTGCTGGAAATTTTGCCTTCTGGTGCAATTGCACCTGCGAAATTTTGCTCATAGGTGCGAGTTCGCAGAAGCATCTAGGAGTGGCGGCTGGACAATTTACGCAGGTTCGAAGATTTTGCCGCACCTGCGAGGTCGCAGATGCGGCTGGTTGATCGCAAAAGCGGAAAGGGAGAGGCCAGGCATCTTCGCAGAAGCGGGCACCTTCTTCGTAGAAGTGAGTTCGCAAAAGCGGACTTTTGTTCGCAGAAGCGAGGAAAACATCTCGCACCTGCGAGACCTAAGCTAGTCGCATGTGCGAAATCCCTGGACAGAATAACAATCAAAGGGGTTGCGGAATTTTGACATTTTTGGACGAAAGAACACGGCTTGGAGCGATATTTGAGCGAGATGTCATGGGAAATCTTGAGGTAAGTCACTTGTGATCATTTGTACTCCCGAATATTGAATTATCATCGAATATTCCGATTAGATTACGTATTTTGAGGTGTAATTCGAGAATTTGGGCCTAGGGATTTGAAAATAAGATTTGAGGATTTGAAGGTCGAGTTGATACCGGAATTTGATTAATTTGGTATGGTTGGACTCCTGGTTGAATGGGCGTTCATATTTTGTAACTTTTATCGGGTTCCGATACGTGGGCCCTACTGTTGATTTTTGAGTTGAATTTCGGATTTTATTTGGAAAATTGAGTACTTTCATATGGAGTTGATTCCTATAATTTGTGTCGATTGTATTGAATTAATTGTGACTAGATACGAGACGCTCGGAGGCCAATTTGCTAGAAAAAGGCTTATTAGAATAAAGAACTGCACGGTTTGATGTAAGTAACACTTCTAAACTTTGTTCTGAGGGTATAAATACCTGAATTATGTATTGTATAATTGGTATGGAGGTGACGCACATGCTAGGTGACGGGTGTGTGGGCGTGCACCATAGAAATTGTGACTTAATTGATTTCGTGGAGACTCATATTATCCACATATCCTCCACGTGTTAGAGAAATTGAGCTGAGACTCATATTAAAGATCATGTTTAGGCTACGTGCCGATATTTTTGAGACCCACAGAGGTCGTGCTGTTGTTGAATTAATTGTTTAAAATATAATTTGTACTCAGTCACATCTATTATTTACATATCATATCTCAGTCACTGGTGACATTCATTGATACATAATATAATTGTGTTGGGTTGATTTTCATATCATTGTGAGCTCGAGAGACTGGAGATGGTGAGTGATATTTATGGGATCGGACTGCACGCCGCAGCATGTTTTATTTATTTATGCTTGGATCTGGCTTATTATAGCGCTTGGGCTGAAGAATCCCCTCCGGAGTCTGCACCCCACACAGTGAGTGTAGTCGGTTTTATATTGACGGATGTATCTTCCATGGGCAGGATTGGCCTTATACAATTGTAACGACCCGACTTGTCGTTTTAAGAATTTACGCCCCGTTCAGTGACTTAAGGTCTTAAGCAGCCTCGCAATAGGTATTATGACCCGCGTGTGTGGTCCAGTTTGATTTACGGATGATTAGGAGAGATTTGGGACACTTAGTCCCTGAGATGGAAGCTTAAGTCTTAGAATTTTTACCGTAGTCGGAACTGTATGAAGACGACTCCGGAATAGAGTTCTGTTGGTTCCGTTAGCTCCGTTGGGTGATTTTGGACTTAGGAGTGTGTCCGGACAGTGAATCTGAGGTCTGTAGCCAATTTATGCTTAAAATGACGAACGATGAATTTTTGGAAAGTTTGACCGGGGGATTGACTCTTTGATATCGAGGTCGGAATGCGATTTCGAGAGTTGGAACGGATCCGTTATGTTATTTGGGGCTTACCTGCAAAATTTGACGTCATTCCAGGTTGGTTTGATAGATTTCGGCACGTGTTTTAGAAGTTCATAAGTTAGATTTGTGGTGAGATTTGTATTTTCGGCGTTATTTGATGTGATTTGAAACCTCGATCGAGTCCGTGATATGTTATTGGACTGGTTGGTATGATTGGACGGAGTCCCGAGGGGCTCGGGTGTGTATCGGGGTGGTTTCGGGCCAAATTGGAGCTGTTTGGACTGCTGTTCCTGAAGTCCGGTTTCCTTCTTCGCGAACGCGAAGGGAGTCCCGCGTTCGCGAAGAGGAATTTGAGGGGCTGATGATTTGTCCTTCACGAACGCGAACGCGAAGAAGAAGAAGGGCAAGCCTTCGCGAACGCGGCCCATGCAACGCGAACGCGAAGAAGAAAGAAAGATAGGGGCCTGAGGTCGTTTGGCCTTGGCGAACGCGAATGAGCTGGGCAGCTGGCCATCGCGAACGCGACGAGGAAGTCGCGAACGCGAAGAGGAAATGATGGAGCAGAAACAGTTGGCCTTCGCGTACGCGACAAGAAGGTCGCGAACGCGTTGAAGGATTTGAGGCAGTTGGGTTTTGGCCTTCGCAAACGCGAAGAAGGCCTATCTGGGCAGAATTAAAAGTCCCAAAAATGGGGGTTTGAGTTCATAACTCAAAATCAAATTTGGAGCTCGGTAGAAGGCGATTTTTGGAGAGATTCTTGCGTGGGTGTTTGGGGTAAGTGATTCTTATCTAGTTTTGATTAATTTCCATGATTATGTCTTTGAATCCATCATTTAATTTGGATTTAATGGAGGAAAAATCAAGATTTTTGTAAAATCTTCCAAAGCCGAAAATTTAAGATTTGGAGGTCGATTTGTTATTGGAATTCGATAAAATTGGTATGGTTGAATTCGTATCTGAATGTGTGTTCGAATTTTATGAAAATTATGTCGCGTTCCGAGAGGCGAGTCCCGCGTTGACTTTGTTGACTTTTTGGAATAAAATTTCAAGTCGACGTATTATTATCCGAAATTATTTTCGATAAATTTTAATGAAGTTATACAAATAATTTGGATAGATTTGAGCTGTCCGAAGGTCAATTCAAGCAAGAACGCTATTTTGGAATATCGGCCTAACTTCAAAAAGGTAAGTGTCTTGCTTAACCTCGAATGAGGGAATTACCCTTAGGCATTGAGTCTTATGTGACATTTGTGAAATGTGAAAAGCCGTGTACGCGAGGTGACGAGTACGTACTCGGGCATATACGTGCAAAATTCATTGAATTAAAGTCTTAGACCTTATTGTGCAGTAAATTGGGAAATTGTGGAAAGTTATTAAATCATCTGTTTGCCATGCCTAAATCTTTATTGTTAAATTTATTTTTATATGATAATTTGATGTGATTGTTACTTGAAATATTTATGAAATTTTGTGAGTATTGTTGGTTTTATATTTCTTGGAAATTAATTCCAATATGAATTTTCTTATGCAAATAATTAATTTAAGAGAGCTTCAGAATACGTGTTAATATAATTATCTAAATTTGCATTAATGAAAGCTTTGCTTTATGCTGAGTAATTTCTATCTATATTGATTGTTTTTGGGTGTTATATATATTGTGTGGAGCCTTGGGCTATTTGTTGTAAAATTAATTGATGTTTTTATATCTTTGGAATTTGGTTGTGGCCATTGGACAAATTGTGATATGAATTGATTTTTATTATGTTGTTGTGTTAGTTTCCCGTGTAAATTATTGTGTTGTGTGAGTTATTGTTTTGGGGAGATAAGGGTGGTATTTTACCGTTGATATTATGTGGGTATAAGGGTGGCATTTTACTTTGTTGTGTTTGTTGGAATATTGTCTGGGCGGAGCAATAAGGGTGGCTATTGATATTGTGTCGGCGGAGCGATAAGGGTGGCTATAGGAGTGATAAGGGTGGCAATAAGAGCGATAAGGGTAGCTATTGTCAGGGACGATATGTGATGATGTGGGGTTGTGGTGTTGATGATTTTCATGTGATGTTGTGATTTTCTTGTGTTTATTTTTATACCTTGTGCAATTTGTCTTGTTGTTGGTAAATTGATAATAATCTGATTTATGTTGAAATTGAGAGCATGTGGCTATGGCCAGGCGAATTATAAAATGAAATGTGGGCACGAGGTGCCGTGAGTAAATAATGAGGATATTTGGCACGCGAATTGTCCGTGCAGTTGAGATATGAAATGTGGGCACAAGGTGCTGTGATAAAATGATAATGATATTTGACACGTGAGTCGTCCGTGCTGTTGTGATATGAAATGAGGGCACGAGGTGCCGGAAAAATATGATGATTTAATTATGGGGACGAGGTGCCGTGGAAACATGAAAAATGGGTTGAGACCCGTGTTTATGAAAAAAATATAAAAATGGGCTGAGACCCATATTTTTATGATTATGAAATGAGGTGTCACATGGTGACTTTTTAATTGAAAGAATTATATTTAAAATATTTATTTAGAAGGATTTTACTTAGAAAGTATTATATGAAAGAATTGTATTTGAAAGATATTTATTTGAGAAAATTATATTTGAAAGAGAATTATTTGGAAGAATTATATGGGAAAGACATTTATTTGAAGGACTTGATTTAATTGGGTGTATTTGTGTTTATTAATTGTTGAGTGATATTAATGGTATTCTTGTTGTCTGCTGTGTATACCACTGGTTGTTTCATGTTGCCCTGTTGTTATTTGTTTCCTATTATCTTCTATATTATATTGCACAAGTTATTAGACTAGTGAGTGTCTTGACTGTACCTCGTCTCTACTCCATTGAGGTTAGTCTTGATACTTACTGGATACCGACTGTGGCGTACTCATACTATACTTTTGCATATTTTTGTGCATAGCCAGGAATTGAAGATAACGGACTTGAGCAGAGTTAAAGCAGGATTGTAAGGATTCAAGGTAGAGCTGCTTGGTCGTCGCATTCCCTTGGAGTCTTTCCTTTTCATTGTACTGTTAACTTGTAATCAAACAGTATTGTATATTCGATCCTCGTGATCATTCTATGTATTCAGTTAGAGTTCATGACTCAGTACTACCAGTTTTGGGAGGTTGTATATTGTAATTATTTTCGCTGTTAGTTGTTTTTAAAAAAAATAGTTTCAAAATATAGGTGCCATCACGACGCCTATATTGGGATTTTGGGTCGTGACAAGTTGGTATCAGAGCTTTAGGTTCATAGGTTCTACGAGTCATGAACAAGTCTAGTAGAGTCTTGCGGATCGGTACGGAGACGTCTGTACTTATCTTCGAGAGGCTACAGAACTGCTAGGAAATTTCCATTTCTTTCATTTCTGTCATGCGGAATTTGTTGAATTTGAAATTTGAACCTTTGTATCTCCATTCTCTCACAGATAGTGATGATACATGCTACTGGGTTAGCTGAGCAAGCATCCGCACATACTGCTAGGGCTGCAAGAGGCCGGGGCCGAGGTAGAGGCCAAGGTAGAGGTCAAGGAAAGGCACGTGCTGCGACTAGAGCACCTGTCAGAACAATATTTGGGGAGCCACTAGTAGCTCCAGTTGGGGGACAGGTACCAGAAGCACCTGTTGTTACCCCCGGACTTTAGGAGACCTTAGCACAGTTCCTGAGTATGTTTGGTACATTAACTCAGGCGAGATTGGTCTCTGTTGCACCAAATATTTCGCAGATTGGGGGAGTAGCTCAGACTCCTACCACAACTCCAGAGCAGCAGGTTCACGTTAGTCAGGTTCCGGGTGTAATACCGGTACAACCTGTTATTCCGGTTCGACCTGAGGTCATGCCCGAGGCATCGGAAGAAGAACAAAAGAGACTAGAAAGATTTAAGAAATACGATCCACCAACTTTCAGTGGCACAGCTACAGAGGATGCCCAAGAATTTCTAGAAAATTATCACCGTATTCTCCGCATCATGGGTATTGTGGAGGTGAGCGGAGTTGCCTTTACTACATTTCAACTCTCAGGCGCAGTGTATCGGTGGTGGCAAATCTATGAAGAAGGTAGACCAGCCGATGCCACACCACCAACTTGGGCTCAATTTTCGGAAATATTCTTGAAAGAATTTGTTCCCCAGACTCTCAGAGATGCGTGGCGCACAGAATTTGAACGGTTGCGTCAGGGCAATATGACAGTGTCAGAATATGCTATCAGGTTGAGTGAGTTAGCCCGTCATGCACCTATCTTAGTTCTTACAATCAGAGAACGGGTCCGCAGATTCATTGAGAGGCTCGATTATGATATTAAAATATGCATGGCTCGAGAGTTGCAAACTGATACTCCATTTCAACAAGTAGTGGAGATTGCAAGGAAGATTGAGGCTGTTTTAGGCGAGGAAAGGGAGTCTAAGGAGGCCAAAAGGTCTCGAAGATCTGGAGGGTTCAGTGGATTTTACTCTTCAGCTAGAACCCATTATAGCGGAGGGTCGAGCAGTCGGTCAGCTCAGTCCGCACATCAGATTACTCGGGGTCCTCCAGTTTATAGTGCACCACCGACACGAGATTCTTACAGTGGTTATTCCAGTTATCCGGCACAGATTCAGTACGAGCAGCCGCGACCTCAGAGGGGTTGTTATGAGTGTG
>AWOL01S0001966.1:0-32050 GCA_000715115.1 Nicotiana otophora | reverse complement strand
GAGTCTAAGGAGGCCAAAAGGTCTCGAAGATCTGGAGGGTTCAGTGGATTTTACTCTTCAGCTAGAACCCATTATAGCGGAGGGTCGAGCAGTCGGTCAGCTCAGTCCGCACATCAGATTACTCGGGGTCCTCCAGTTTATAGTGCACCACCGACACGAGATTCTTACAGTGGTTATTCCAGTTATCCGGCACAGATTCAGTACGAGCAGCCGCGACCTCAGAGGGGTTGTTATGAGTGTGGTGATACTAGGCATATCATGAGAGATTGTCCCAGACCTGGGAGGGGTGGATTCCATCAGAACACTCCAGCTACAAGCTTTACTCCAGTTGATACTCCATATGCACAGTCAGCTAGAGGTGGAGGACAGGCGGGTAGTGGGCGCCTAAGAGGTGGAGGCCCGACCCGTTGATTTAATCACTATGATTTGGCTGAGGCCAATACACCAGATGGTGTCGTTACAAGTACGATCCTGATTTTTTATTATAAAGGATATTTTCCTTATTTTGATTCGGTTCTGAATATTGAGGTGAATCCTCCTATTAAGCTCCACTTATGGGTGAGCTTCGTAAATTTGTGACCCACTTATATGTGTATCCCTGTTGGGAGATTTAAAGATGTGAGCCTGTGTCTGTCACTTTATTTTTGTGCACCACTGAGGGCTATAAGTCCAAAAGCAAAAATTTATTATTCAATATAATGGGTTTAATGTGTTTCGGAATATTTAATTCCAATTTTTATGAATTATACGCCCTACCGGTATGAGGGTTCATTATATGTTGTGAAAATTATTTATGAAATATATTGAAAAGAAGAAACAAAGAAAATTGAAAATTTTAGTTGGCACAATGTGCATCAAAATTGTGATTCGAATTTGAGGACGAGATCCTCACATTTTTACATGATGTGAAATATTTAAACCGGGCTACAAGCCGCGATGGAAGTTATGTAAGGACGAGGTCCTCGTGATGAAATACTTATGAGTTTAAAAATTTTCCCTTTGTGAAATTAATTTGTACAATAGTATTAATAGGGAGTCATGCCTGTTAGGCTTATTTGATAATTCTTGTATATTTTTCTGTTCATATTTAGCCATTTTCGTGCTGTAAACATTGAGGTTTAGCCTATGAGGTGAGTGCCCCGGTGGCGTTAAATATGACTTATTAATCCGAGTAAGTAATCATGAGGTCTGCATGCCTCACATTCTATTGTCAGTATTGTGAAAATTCGAAACAAGATGATGGTTAATATGAGATTAATTGATGATGCTGGAATTAATTATGAATAACTTTTAAGACCAGAGATGTGGTGATGAGCATACATATGATGTGCTTTATGTCCTGATATCATTATGATAAGGCAATGCTGAGATTAATGCTATTGATATATACCCTGTGGTATTTTGTTGGATTGTGGATATGTTGTTAGGAGTTGTTTGGGTGTTACTCTGGCAGGTGGATAGGCCCAATTACAGGGGAGACTTTGCCAAAATTTCTGGAAAATTTGGGAGTTTAAAATTTGGGGGTTTGAGATTTGCAAAGGAAGAGATAAATTATGTTATGTGTTTGAGGGCGAATGATCCTAAGCGGGGAATAATGTATCACCCAGAGAAGGTTTTGAATTACTTCAACACTATTGAGAAAATTGATCTGTGCGTAGGCACAAAATGCTATAGCCAGTTGGGACTAATACTGTGTGTTGTTGTGAGAAATCAGGCCTTTTGAAAATATTGGAGCGTAAGAATATGGCCTTAAAGTTTTCAAGTTTGTATAAAATAAATAATCTCAAATGAGATAATGTTGTCATGCTTATCTTAAATGCAGTAACGTGGGATCAACCGTGAGTATATGTGTGAAAGCAAAATCATCAATTTGGTAACCTCATAATAATTCTTAGCACGTTCGAGGACGAACGTTTGTTTAAGAGGTGGAGAATGTAACGACCCGACTTGTCGTTTTAAGAATTTACGCACCGTTCAGTGGCTTTAGGTCTTGAGCAGCCTCGCAATAGGTATTATGACCCGCGTGTGTGGTCGAGTTTGATTTAGGGATGATTCGGAGAGATTTGAGACACTTAGTCCCTGAGATGGAAGCTTAAGTCTTAGGATTTTTATCGTAGTCGGAACTGTATGAAGACGACTCTGGAATAGAGTTCTGTCGGTTCCGTTAGCTCCGTTGGGTGATTTTGAACTTAGGAGCGTGTCCGGACTTTGAATCTGAGGTCTGTAGCCAATTTAAGCTTAAAATGACGAAAGTCAAATTTTTGAGAAGTTTGACCGACGAGTTGACTTTTTGATATCGGGGTCGGAATGCGATTCCGAGAGTTGGAACAACTCTGTTATGTTATTTGGGGCTTGCCTGCAAAATTTGACGTCATTCCAGGTTGGTTTGATAGGTTTTGGCACGAGTTTTAGAAGTTCATAAGTTAGATTTGTGGTGCGATTTGTATTTTCGGCGTTATTTGATGTGATTTGAAACCTCGAGCGAGTCCGTGATATGTTATGCGACTGGTTGGTATGATTGGACGGGGTCCCGAGGGGCTCGGGTGTGTTTCGAGGTGGTTTCGGACCAAACTAGAGCTATTTGGACTGTTGTTCCTGAAGTCTGGTTTCCTTCTTCGCGAACGCGAAGGGAGTCCCGCATTGGCGAAGAGGAATTTGAGGGGCTGATGATTTGTCCTTTGCGAAAGCGAACGCGAAAAAGGAGCAGGGCAAGCCATCGCGAACGCGGCCCAGGCAACGCGAACGCGAATAAGAAAGGAAGATAGGGGCCTGGGGTCGTTTGGCCTTCGCGAACGCGAAAGAGCTGGGTAGCTGGCCATCGCGAACGCGATGAGGAAGTCACGAACGCGAAGAGGAAATGATGGGACAGAAACAGTTGGCCTTCGCAAACGCAACAAGAAGGTCGCGAACGCGATGAAGGATTTGAGGCAGTTGGGTTTTGGCCTTCGCGATCGCGAAGAAGGCCTATCTGGGCAGAATTAAAACTCCCAAAAACGGGGGTTTGAGTTCATAACTCAAAATCAAATTTGGAGCTCGGTAGAAGGCGACTTTTGGAGAGATTCTTGCGTGGGTGTTTGGGGTAAGTGATTCTTATCCAATTTTGATTAATTTCCATGATTATGTCTTTGAATCCATCATTTAATTCGAATTTAATGGAGGAAAAATTAAGATTTTTGTAAAATCTTCCAAAACCAAAAATTTAAGATTTGGAGGTTGATTTGTTATTGGAATTCGATAAAATTGGTATGGTTGAACTCGTATCGGAATAGGTGTTCGGATTTTATGAAAATTATGTTGGGTTCCGAGAGGCGGGTCCCATGTTGACTTTGTTGACTTTTTGGAATAAAATTTTAAGTCGACGTATTATTATCCGGAATTATTTTCGATGAATTTTAATGAAGTTATACAATTAATTTGGATATATTTGAGCTGTCCGAAGCTCAATTCAAGCAATAAGGCTATTTTGGAATATTTGCCTAACTTCAAAAAGGTAAGTGTCTTGCTTAACCTCGAGTGGGGGAATTACCCCTTAGGCATTGAGTCTTATGTGCCATTTGTGAAATTTAAAAAGCCGTGTACGCGAGGTGACGAGTACGTACTCGGGCATATACGTGCAAAATTCATTGAATTAAAGTTTTAGGCCTTATTGTGTAGTAAATTGGGAAATTGTGGAAAATTATTAAATCATCTCTTTGTCATGCCTAAATCCTTATTGTTGAATTTGTTTTTATATGATAATTTGATGTGATTGTTACTTGAAAGATTTATGAACTTTCGTGAGTATTGTTGGTTTAATATTTCTTGGAAATTAATTCAAATATGAATTTTCTTATGCAAATAATTAATTTAAGTGAACTTAAGAATAAGTGTTAATATAATTATCTAAATTTGAATTAATGAAAGCTTTGCTTTATGCTGAGTAATTTCTATCTCTATTGATTGTTTTTGGGTGTTATATATATTGTGTGGAGCCTTGGGCCATTTGTTGTAAAATTAATTAATTTTGTTATATCTTTGGAATTTGGCCATTGGGAAAATTGTGATATGAATGATTTTTATTATGTTGCCGTGTTAGTTTCCCGTGTAAATTGTTGTGTTGTGTGAGTTAATTTTTTGGGGAGATAAGGGTGACATTTCACCGTTGATATTATGTGGGTATAAGGATGGCATTTCACTGTTGTTGTGTTTGTTGAAATATTGTCTGGGCGGAGCGATACGGGTGGCTATAGGAGCGATAAGGGTGGCTATAGGAGTGATAAGGGTGGCAATGAGAGCGATAAGGGTGGCTATTGTCAGGGACGATATGTGATGATGTGGGGTTGTGGTATTGATGATTTTCATATGATGTTGTGATTTTCTTGTGTTTATTTTTATACCTTGTACAATTTGTCTTGTTGTTGGTAAATTGATAATAATCTGATTTATGTTGAAATTGAGAGCCTGTGGCTATGGCCAGGCGGATTATAAAACGAAATGTGGGCACGAGGTGCCGTGAGTAAATAATGAGGATATTTGGCACGTGAATTGTTCGTGCAGTTGAGATATGAAATGTGGGCACAAGGTGCTGTGATGAAATGATAATGATATTTGGCACGTGAGTCGTCCGTGCCGTTGTGATATGAAATGAGGGCACGAGGTGCCGGGAAAATATGATGATTTAATTATGGGCACGAGATGCCGTGGAAACATGAAAAATGGGCTGAAACCCGTGTTTATGAAAAAAATATAAAAATGGGCCGAGACCCATATTTTTATGATTATGAAATGAGGTGTCACATGGTGACTTTATAATTGAAAGAATTATATTAAAAATATTTATTTAGAAGGATTTTACTTAGAAAGTATTATATGAAAGAATTGTATTTGAAAGATATTTATTTGAGGAAATTATATTTGAAAAGATTTATTGAAAGAATTATATTTGAAAAATAATTATTTGAGAAAATTATATTTGAAAGAGAATTATTTGGAAGAATTATATGGGAAAGACATTTATTTGAAGGACTTGATTTAATTGGGTGTATTTGTGTTTATTAATTATTGAGTGATATTAACGGTATTCTTGTTGTCTGCTGTATGTATCACTGGTTGTTTCATGTTGCCCTGTTGTTATTTGTTTCCTATTATCTTCTATATTATATTGCACAAGTTATTAGACTAGTGAGTGTCTTGACTGTACCTCGTCTCTACTCCATTGAGGTTAGTCTTGATACTTACTGGGTACCGACCGTGGCGTACTCATACTTTACTTCTGCACATTTTTGTGCAGAGCCAGGTATTAAAGATAACGGACTTGAGCAGAGTTAAAGCGGGATCGTAAGGATTCAAGGTAGAGCTGCTTGGTCGTCACAGTCCCTTGGAGTCTTTCTTTTTCATTGTACTGTTAACTTGTAATCAAACAATATTGTATATTCGATTCTCGTGATCATTCTATGTATTCAGTTAGAGTTCGTGACTCAGTACTACCAGTCTTGGGAGGTTGTATATTGTAATTATTTCCGCTGTTAGTTTTAAAAAAAATAGCTTCAAAATATAATTGAAATCAGCTTACCTAGTCTTAGAGATTAGGTGCCATCATGACGCCTATGGTGGGATTTTGGGTCGTGACAACAATACTAAGTGACTGACTGTCAATGATATATATTTGGGGATGGATCTTCCCTGGGCAGGATTGGCCATATACAACACTGAGTGATTGAGTATTCTAAGAGTGTGAGTACACGAGGTTTCCATTGTGGTACATCACATACAACATGTATTTTGGCACGTAGATATAGAGATGTCATATTGCTCATATCATGCAGAATTGATCTATCTTGTATTAAGTTTAAATGTTGAATTTGAAAACATGCCTAATTTTCTGTACTGTTATTTCTATATCGGAGTATGCCTATTGATTTCGTCTCTACTTTCAGTCCAAAGGTTAGTCTTGTTACTTATTGAGTACATGGGGTCAGTTGTACTTGTTAGGATCGAAAAAATCAGGTGTCATGTGGAAGCTAGCAAAGGAAACCTTCAACGATGATAAATAAGACAACAAAAGAGAAATGTACCAAAAGAGGCATAAACATTTAACGTGGTTTAGTCAACTGACTTACGTCCCGTAAAAGAGAGTACAAAAATATTGAGAGAACAACCTCACTAAAAGGCAAACACGAGTGACACACTAACACTTGTCCCGTAAAGTTCTCCCCCTAAACACGACTCTCAAATCTCATATGGCTACATTGTGGATACTGTTGAATGAGAAGGAAGGATCCTCAATTTATAGAAGTCCAAACATTTTTCTACAAGAAAAGGGACTAACCAAATATGGAAGAATTATATTTTCCTTCTAGGAAAAGAAAAATTCAAGTATGGTAAATATATTGTCCTTTCCTTCATGAGATAGGAAAATCAATTATGGTAAGAAAATTTTGACAAACACTTAACAATTCTCCCCCTTGGCCTGAATTTTCTGATAAAATAAACTTGATCCACCTTCATCACATAACCTTCAATAGGTCGCATCTCCAAATCTCCGCCGCAATGTTTATCTCAACGTGCGTAACACTCTGATCAAATTTCTCAGACACAAATCTTGATTATTGTCAAATAGATTGCAACTAAAACTAAACCCGCCAAGATGAACCTGTCTTGAACATCGCTCTGATACCACTTGTTAGGATAAAAAACCCAGGTGTCATGCAAAAACTAGTAACGCAAACCCTAACAACGATAAATCCGATAACAAACGAAAACTATACCAAAAAAGACACAAACATTTAATGTGGTTCGGTCAATTGACCTACGTCTACGGCAGAGATGATCAATCCACTATATAAAAAGAGAGTACAACATATCGAGAGAACAACCTCACGAAGAGGCAAACACAAGTGATACACTAACACTTGTCCCGTAAAGTTCTCCCTCTAAACACGACTCTCAAAACCCATATGGCTACATTATGGATGTTGCTGAATGAGAAGGACTGATATTCAATTTATAGAACTCCAAACCTTTTTCTATAAGAAAAGGGACTAGCCAAATATGAAAGAATTATATCTTTCCTCTAGGAAAAGAAAAACCCAATTATGGTAAATATGTTGTCCTTTCATTCATGAGATAGGAAAACCAATTATGGTAAGAAAATCTGGATAAACACCTAAAAATTCTCACCCTTGGCCTGAATTTACTGACAAAATAAACTTGATCCACCTTCTTCACATAGCCTTCAACATGTCACATCTCCAAATATCCACCACAAAGTTTGTCTCAACGTGCGTAGAACACCGGTCAAATTTCTCAAATAAAAGTCATGATTATCGTCAAATAGGTTGCGACTAGAACTAAACCCTCCAAGATGAACATGTCTTGAACCTCGCTCTGATACCACTTGTTAGGACCAAAATAATCATGTGGCATGCAGAAGCTAGTAAAACAACACTTGAACGACGATAAATCATACAACCAAAGAGAAATCTATCAAACGAGACACGAACATTTAACTGGTTTGTTCAATTGACCTATGTCCATGGAGGAGATGAGCAATCCACTATATAAAAAGAGAGTACAACATATCGAGAGAACAACCTCACGAAGAGGCAAACACAAGTGACACACTAACACTTGTCCTGAAAGTTCTCCCTCTAAACACAACTCTCAAACCCCATATGGCTACATTGTGGATGCTACTGAATGAGAAGAAAGGATCATCAATTTATAGAACTCCAAACCTTTTCCTACAAGAAAAGGGACTAGCCAAATATGAGAGATTTGTAATTTCCTTCTACAAGAAGAAAAATCCAATTATGCTAAATATGTTGCCCTTTCTTTCAAGAGATAGGAAAACCAAATATGGCAAGAAAATTATGGCAATCACCTAACAATTTTTTCCCTTGGCCTGAATTTTCTGACAAAATAAACTTGATCCACCTTCATCACATAATCTTCAAGAGTTCGCATCTCCAAATCTCCACCCAAAGTTTGTCTCAACGTGCGTAGCACACCGGTCAAATTTCTCAGACAAAAATCATGATTATCATCAAATATGTTGCGGCTAGAACTGAACCCTCCAAGATGAACCTATGTTGAACCTCGCTCTGATACCACTTGTTAGGATAAAAAACCAGGTGTCATACGGAAACTAGTAACGCAAACCTTAACAACTATAAATCCGATAACAAACGAAAAATATACCAAAAGAAATACAAACATTTAACGTGGTTCGGTCAATTGACCTACACCCACGGCAGAGATGAGCAATCCACTATATAAAAAGAGAATACAACATATCGAGAGAACAACCTCACGAAGAGGCAAACACAAGTGACACACTAACACTTGTCCCATAAAATTCTCCGTCTAAACACGACTCTCAAAACCCATATGGATACATTGTGGATGGTGCTGAATGAGAAAGACGGATTTTCAATTTATAAAACTCCAAACCTTTTCCTATAAGAAAAGGGACAAGTCAAATATGAAAGAATTATATTTTCCCTCTAGGAAAAGAAAAACTCAATTATGGTAAATATGTTGTCCTTTCCTTCATGAGATAGGAAAACCAATTATGGTAAGAAAATCTGGATAAACACCTAAGAATACTCATACTACACTCTGCACTTCGTGTGCAGATCCAGGTACTTCCGGATATGGCGACTGCTAGATTTCAGAGATTTATCTGTTGGAGACTATTGAGGTAGCTGCTTGGCGTCCGCAGACCTTGACTCTCTTTCCTTTCAGTATTTATACTGTTCTATATTTCCAGACAGTGTTTTATCAGTCAGACTATGTTATCATTTAGATGCTCAAGTACTCAGTGACAGGGGCGGACCCACATGGTGTCAAGTGGGGTCAGTTGAACCCGCTTCGCTGAGAAATTATACTGTGTATATTAGTAAATAATATTTGAAACAACGAAAATACGTATAAAAATATAAATTTGAACCCGCTTTAACCAAATGCACTGTCTGTTGAGGTGGTAAAGAGGGTTTAAAATGTATGGAAGGTGTTGTGTTCGAATCTCACTTGTGGGCGTTCCTGTACATTTTGTTTTGTAATTTCTAGTGGGCCGGAGTTATGTGTGCACAAGACAAATTATCCCTTATGTATCTATTATTCTTACCTTTGTCTGTTTTCTATTTCACTTTTGTTTCTATTTCACTTTATTCTTATAGTTGTACCTACTTCAAAAATTAACCTATCTACAAAATGAATTTGGTTGTTTCTTTCTTAAATTTTGATAAAACATAAAAGTATATTTGTTTAAATTATTTAAGAACAAAAAAAAGTGTTCAAACCGACACTACTGATGTGAATAGCCACTGTCATCTTTTATTGAACCCGCTTGTATAAAATTCTGGGTCCGCCACTGCTCAGTGACACCGAGTTTTGGGAGTGTATTTTATAAAGACACGGTATTTTGTTTCAGAAATTATGGATTTCACCCTTAAATGTATTTATTATGTTTTCAAACTTAAAAGAATTTTTGGTTCATTGAGGTTGTCGGCTTACCTAGTATCGAGATAGGCGCATCACGACAGGTGAAATTTTGGGTAGTGACAATTTCACTGACTCATTAGTACTCTTCTAAACGTCTAACAGCCATTAGACAATCACTGGAAAAAGAATTATTAAAGAAAATAACTTAGATGCAAAGAAGAAGTAGTCATGTAGTAATTTAGCTCAGATGAAGTAGTTCATACTGTGTATAAATACAATGTTATTGCAGTATAATGTAGGCTACTACTACTTTATTAGTCGAATAATGTACAAGGTCATCATTCTTCACTGAGGTAAATGAAGATCCTAATTGACATATTTGGCATATCCATTCACGTCTTCACGTCTCCACTAGTTTATTTCAGTTTCATTGACCCTTAAGTTACATCCTTGGATACTTTTTATTTTTTTTTTATTTTTTATAAATCCATCTTTAGGTGACGGGGGGGTTTGGCATGGACCCCTACCTTGTAAATTAAAATTCAGGTAACCACATTAAGGAGGGAGGCATAAAACTTAACCTCCACTAAAACAAAAGAAAATAAAGGCATATTCCTGGACTCATGAAGAAAGATATACAATGAAAATCCTATCGTTTGGAAAGGACCATGTCCCTTATTCACAACTGCAGTGACTAACCAAAGCACAAAAAGTAGCAACACTGTTATCATGTGGATCATAAACAAAAAAGCTTTTTGGAGTATCTTATTCTAAAATTAGGGAGTTGATCCTTGTCCATGTATAAGTGTCCCCCGGCCTAAGATGGAAGTTCTTGAGTAGAGTAAAACCATTTAACACCATTTATCTCAGATCCTTCATTAGCTAATGCATCCTCCACTTTGTTTCCTTCCCCGAAGCAATGTATGAATTGTATTTCATTAAAGAAATTAGTCTTCCTCTTAGCTTCTTCAATAGTAGTAAGTAAACTCCAAGGAGGATTAAACTTTCCATGCATCCGGTTAATAACTAAGAGTGAATCCAATTCCACAATAATATTTTTGTGTCCCTGATCTATGCACCATTGCAACCCCATATCTAGAGCCATATATTCAGCTGCATTATTACTCTGGGTACCAAAAGATGCTGCAAATGCACCCACCATTTTTCCATTGTGCCTTCTAATGACCCTTCCTCCACCACTAATACCAAGATTACCTCTAGAACATCCATCAGTATTTAATTTAATGGTCCCTTCTAGAGGAAATTTACATGAGACTTTGATAATATTCAACTGTGGTCTAGCTTCCACAATCATCTGAGTCAATTGCGCCTATAGAATTGCTAAGTCAACCCCGCCTGAACTGCTTATGGATAATCAGATTAACATCATGGCAAATTTGGTGTACAATTTTAGGAATAAAGAACCTTTGTTGATCATATTTACTCTTATTTCTCGCTTTCCAGATGTTCCAACTGATGACCAAAGGGGCTGCTTGAAGAAGAAGTTTATGGATGGGGTTCTGGTATTCAGAGAACCACCAAACCATCATATGTTGCCTAATATCACTATCATAGTCCCTAATCCCAAATTGGTCTTTGAAGTATTTCCATACTGCTTTGTTGATGTTGCTATCAATGAAAATATGATGCCCATCTTCATTCATTGGTTTCGTACAACAGGCACATTTTGATGGAAAAGGAATTCCCACTTTCTTGATATTATCATCTGTCGGTAGTTTGTCTCTCAAAAGTTTCCAACCGATAAAAGAGATTTGTAAAGGAATAGCGTTATGCCATAAGAACTTATTCACAAAAGAAATTCCTTGTCTTTGTCTCAGGCTATTCCAGGCGGAGGAACAACTGAACTGACCATTAGATGAGCCAGTTCATATTGCTTGGTCTTGTACATTTGAGTTGCCTATTTTGATACCTCTAATGTGTTCAACCAAGTAGCCTGGAATAGCTTGTGACAATTTAGGACTATTCCAGGAATTATTAACAATAAAGTTACATACCTTATCCTTGTTATAAATGGAGAAGTTGCAAAAGTTGGATAAAGGGACCAAACCTTGTCCAGTTGTCCCAGTAGAAAGAAGAATTTCCTCCTTGGATCCTCCATGTTATATGAGGTTCTACTTCTTTTTTTTTAATCTCCATTAAGCTTCTCCATGAGTCAGACTGCTTTGAGTTTCCTTTCCTTGGGATAAGATGAATTCTACTGCAATACTTAGTCAATAAGAATGAAGCCCATAAAGATTTATTAGTTCTGAAAAGCCACCATATTTTGGCTGTGAAGGCCTCACTCAAATTTCTAAAACCCACTCCTCATTCTTCAGTAGGGTAGCATAACTTTCTCCAAGAGGCCCATCCTTCCATCCGCTTGACCCCAGAAGAAATTAGCGAAGAATCTCTCCAACATCTTAAGCACAGTTTTAGAAGGTTGATAAATGGATAACAAGTGCATAGGAATAGCAGACAGTACATGCTTGATAAGAATAACTTTGCCTCCCGGAGACAAAAGTTGCCCCTGTCAGCTAGTAATTCTACGAACAATCTTCGATGCCATTCCAGAGAAGTATTGCATATTCTTTTTACCTGTATATATTGGATATCCTAAATATTCAAAAAGGAAAAATTCCCTTCTGAACTTTATATACCTTTCAATAATTCTAACGCTATTTTGATGACAAGTATGGTTTACCACAGAGTAACTCTTTTGGTTATTCACCTGTTGGCTTGAAGCTTTCTCATACTCTGCTAGCATGTGCTTGATGAGTCTAAGAGATTTTGTGTTACCTGAGGTGAAAATAATCAAATCATCTGCATAGGCGAGATGATTTATTTGAGGTCCCTTCTTATTCATGGTAAATCCTGAAAAATCAGGATTTTCATATAGATTGTTTAATGCTCTAGAAAGAGCCTCAACTGCTATAATAAATAGAGAAGGGGATAAAGAGTCTCCTTGCTTTAAACCCCTGGCTGATTTGAAAAAGCCTTCCCTTTTACCATTAATAAGGACAGAGTACCATACATTGGATATAAGGTTCCACACAGTGTGTATCCATTATTCTGCGAATCCCATTTTCCTCATAACCCCACAAAGAAACGTCCATGATATTCTATTATAAGCCTTGTTCATATCTAGTTTGATGACTACATTATTCCCTGTATTCTTTTGATTAATACCACTAATAATCTCTTGTGCCAGAAAAACATTCTCTCCAATTGCTCTACCCTTGATGAATCCACTTTGATTAGGAGAAATAATCTTAGGCAATAGCCTAAACAATCTGTTATTCAACAATTTGGTGATAATCTTTTGGGTTACATTGCTAAGGCTGATGGGTTTGAGTTCAGAGAATAATTGAGGATTTTCTACTTTAGGAATCAAAACAAGGCATGTATGAGTGATAAATTTTCTAAGTTCCCTTCCATTCATCACTTCCAATACCATATTGTAAATATCTTCCTCTATGATGTCCCGGGTTTGTTGGAAAAACCTACCATTGAAACCATCGGAACCTCCTGTGCTTCCTGGATCAATATAAAAAATAGCTTGTTTGACTTCTTATTTTGATGGAATATTTATTAGACTATTATTTTCCTCTTCAGTTATCATTTTAGGAATAAGATCAATAAACTGAAGGTCAATCCTTTAAGCTTCTTGAGAAAATATCTTCTCATAGTATTCTATGGCATCTTCTGAAATGTCTTCTTCTCCTTCTATCCATTGATTATCTTCTCCCTTAATTCTGTGGAGGAAAAGTTTCTTTCTTCTTCCGTTGATGAGCTTATGGAAGTATTTAGAGTTGGTGTCTCCATCCAGATTCCACTTGAGGTGCGCTTTTTGTTTCCAATATGAGTTAACCTTCTTCATATGTAGTATATATTCAGCCTTCAGCTTGATCAAATGCATTCTAGTGTTCTCATTGTCATCCTGTTGAAGTTTATTATCTTCTTCTTCAATCTTCTTTTCGAGTACTTTAGCAATATCAAATATATCTCCAAGAACATTCTTAGACCATTGGCTTAATGATTTGCTGACAGTTTTTAGCTTCTGTTGCACTTTCCATAAAGCATTGACTTCAAAGTGTGTACTCCATGCTTCTTTGACAATATCGTTGAAACCAATTTGTTCAATCCAAAAGTCCAGGAACCTAAAATATTTAGGGTGATCTTCATCATTTTTCTTACATTGTATCCGTAAAGGGCAATGATCTGAGCTCACTCTTGCTAGATGTTGGACTGTAGATGTAGGAAAAATATCCTCCCATTCACTATTAACTAAGAGTCTGTCCAATCTTTTCCAAATCTTCTTCTTCTTTTTTTTGTTATTATTGCACCAGGTAAAATTATTACCATTGAAACCTACATCCATTAGCATACAATCATCTATGCAAGAAATAAAAGGAAGGCTCTTCCTTAGGTTAAAAGGTTTTCCTCCCTTTTTTTCTTCCTTCATAGTGATAGAATTAAATCTCCACAAACAACCCAAGGGTAGGTCCCTCCGGTAGCAAAATATCTCATATCATTCCATAGTTCTTCTCTTTCGACGCTAGTGCATTTAGCATAAACGATGGAGATGTACACTGGTGTATCAATTGTAATATGGGATAGTCTACAGTTGACTATTTGATCCCTATTGTCCAGAATATCACAGTTGATATCATGACTCCAGAACAACCAAATTTTGTTATTACTATTAGAGAAGCAGTTAGCCATTCCAAAGGTCCTGATGCAGTTACTAATATTTGATTCACCAACAAATGGTTCTTGAAAAGCCAAGAAAGAGATTCTATATCTTTGCACGAGTGAGATAACTTTTTCTGTTGCTGCTTGGGATTTCATCCCTCTAAAAATTCTTTTTAGGAACTTTTTGGGATCCCTTTATGAGATATTTTCCTTTGGTGTTGGTTTTGTTATTGAAATATCTAGGAGAAAGATGTCCCTGCTGGATTACTCTATCCAATTCAGTTTGCATTCCTTGATCTACCTTCTTCCGTGTGCCGAAATGCTGAATTAGGATCCCTGTAGTTTCCTCTGAACTAGCATTAGAACTGTATAGTTCTCTATCACTATCCATTTCCTCATTTTCTATTTCTTGATCATTCTCCTTAGTTGCTATTTTCATATGATTATCATATTCAGTCTCTTGATCAGTTTCCTCATCCACCAATTTCATTTGACAATTCAGATCACATGCTACTTGTTCCCCGTATAGCTCGACAACTAGATTAAAATCTTTCACATCATTAACTCCTTCCCCCCGGATATTCCCATTGTCTTTGCAAGCAGATTGGTAAAGTTCAGAAGGAATTCCATGTTGCGCATTAATAACTTCCAGCATCCTTTTCTTCTTATTAGCCCTTTTTCTAGCTCTAGCACTTTGATAGGAATTGTTGGAATAAGAAGGTGAGTTATCTGGACTGATGGTGGAATTTTGATTCATATTGTCGATTACATTACTACTTGTACTTTTCCCTTTCTTGTTTTTGTCAGTTTCTGGATCATGTGCTTTCTCAGTATCCCTCTCATAGTTGGTAATTAGTTGTAAATCATTGTTCTACTTCTCCTCGACCATGTGAACCTGTTCTGTTCTAACCAATAGTTCCTCTCCCCTATTCATCATCTGGAAGTTGCTAGGGGATTCTGGATCCTGGAGATTCTTTTCTTTCTCAACTTCTATTACAGAATCAGCCCTTCCATTTTCCTTATTCTCACTCATTGTATTATTTGTCTCGGCTGCAATTGTTGTAGGTTATCTCTGATTTTCAGGAAGTTGTTCTGTTCTAGCTAGTAACTTGTCTCCCATGTTCATCACCTGGAGATTCTTTTCCTTCAGAACTTCTGTTATAGTATTAGTTCCTCAGTTATCCTTGTTCTCCCCCCACATTGTTACTTTTCTCAGCTGCTCTTGTAGTAGGTTGTCTCTGTGGTTCAGGAACTTGATTGATTGGTATATAGATTTGTTTGGTCACTTTTCCTTTGTTTTGTGCCTTGGCATTGATCTGCATATGAGCTATTGTTGTACTACTTTCTCCTTGGGCAATTTCTTTCCCCTTGGTAGTAATTTTCTTTGGTTGTTGTTGGTTCACCATTATGTCATTGATCTGATTTTGTTGAATTGCCTGATTAAGCTCCTTTACTGGAATGCTCTTGTTAGTAGCCATGTGCTGACTACCTTCTCCTTTATTTTTGGTCTGTTCCTTTTGCTCGGTAACTCTATCCTCGCCTTGTCTTTCTCTTGGTTCAACTAAATTAATGTTGGAGTTGTCTTTTAATTTAATTCTGCATTGTTCCTCCTTATGTCCCTGGTGTTTACAATATTTGCAATAAACTGGTACTCCTTCGTATACCAAAGGTTGCCAGTAGCCATCTTCATCCCCTTCGTCATATCCGACCCAAACACTGTCAGGAAGGTCCTTTGTCAAATTTACTTCATAATGTAAATTATCAACTTTTATATAAATGTGCTTGGAGTCCACATGAGTAATTTTCACATTACTTCTAAAAATGGATTTGGGTAGTAAAGTATTTTCTGATACTTTCAATCTTTGGCATAGTGAAAGAAAATTTACCCAAAATTGTGAATTTGCAATCAGAGGCCAAAGTTTCAAAATAATCTTTACGGGAGAAAATCATAGCTGGTTTGCCCATTTTAGTTGTTTTCTTTGCCGGGGAAATCCTTGGCCTCCATTGTTGAGGTGCTGGAGATGCAGCGTTGACCATATTTGCATATGATAGAGTCCCTGATGATAAATTTGAGGGAGATGGACCAGGCTTTAAAATGGTGGGCGGACTTGCAATTAGGGAAACAATAGTTGTAGCATGCCGTGTTTCAATTTGAGATGTTTGAGGGTTCGTATTAGCCAGATGTTCCATATAAGCATTATTATCTGGTGGATGGTGGGTTGGATGTATCGCACTCGATGTAATATGTGTAGCCATGGGAAATTGGTTCAAGGATTAGATTTTGTTTCCCGCGTGGTGGGGCGCGTACTGAATGACAAAATATATCCGTTAGCACTTCTTGTCTTTGAACATTGGTCTACATCCTTGGATGCTTAAAACATAAGACTTCATTTGTCAGCTGGTTGATTAATGTGGTAGTTAATCCGGAAAATTAATGTAGAACGAGTGTACTATGATAGAATAATGCCCCATGGTTATGCCCTGGGGTTATACCATTATATTTATAGCAAAGTATATAAGCACGTTTATTAAAGATGGAGACTCACATTTATAATGTGCAACTTGGATTGGCTACAATATTAAAACCGTCAAAAGCACAAATAGTAGTAAGGAAAACCAGACCGGAAGGATTAAAAAAACCAATCAACTAAAGAATACAATTAAGTAAAGAAACCATTTAAGAACATTTATTAGAGTAAGCTGTCTACGTCACACCTTTTGGGGCGCGACTCTTTCCCGAACCCTAGCTACGTAAATACGTGATGCTTTATGCACCGGACTGCCTTTTCTTTTTTTTACTTAAGAGTACTTATGAAAGATAGAATTGTCTACGCAACTGTGAGTAAGAGGAGCTCGATTGCTGCAACAGTTGAAGCTCCAGCCCAAGGACTCTGAAAGTAATTGTGCCTCAATTTTGCCATCATTTGATTCCATGGGTTTTCATAATGTTGAATTATTTTGCTGCATTCTTCACTGCAGTAGAAATCATCATTAGAATTCGTAAGATAGTTTGTTATTAGTAAGTGTTGGAAAGTGGGATTGTTCCCATATCGGAAGACAGAAGGCCCTTTTGGAGTAATTAAGTTTTTTATTTTAAAGTTAATAATTTTATTTTATTTTTTGACAAAGTAATCAATTTATTTGAATTTTAAATTTTAAAATTCGAATAATCAGTCATGTCTGTTTACGAAACAAGACATCATTTCTGAAAGGGTCTGTTGGCTGCCTATAAATACACAAGAATTTCTATCGAAGTGGTATAGAAAATCACAAGTATTATTGCACGCTTTGTTGTATCCTGAAGAGAATCGTTTTGTATTTCTCTAAATCAGTATACATGCGATAACTCTTTAAGAACAGTCGATTTTCACGTCTCAAAGTCATTTTTGATTATTTATTTCTAACAGAATTAATGACCCTTTGTGTAAGTTTCTTGAAGATGGTAGCCACTTGTTTGTCATGTCCTATCTCGTTAAGTATGATTCCGTTCTGGCGAAGAAGATTCACATCTTTATGTGAGATAATAAGTTGAGTCATAATCCAAGCATAATCCGTATAATATTTAAGATTTAAGCTAGACGAGTGCTGCTCATAAGCTATCATATTTCTTAAGAAAGGTTCCAATGTATCCTCAACTGCAAAACAAGGGATTTCAAATGACCCATCTTTAAACTTGATATCGAATATAGTTGTTTTATCCATACTATCTTCTCCCAATGTTCCTATTTTTTGGAAGCTGACTCCAGCTTCATAAAGCTCTGTTGCACTTGGAATGTGACAGCATTCCCAAACACTAATTTGGTCGGGCATTTCTTTTGACCTAATTATTTGCAAAATTTTCCCCAAAAACCTTATGTTACAACATTCCTTTCGCGTGCTACCATTCATGGTTGTGCTAGTATTTTTCATTTTTGATGGGCGAGACAACGTGTAACACATGAAGTAAATGGTCCGGTTGTTGAGGCGCAGTAGTGTGATGACCCAAAATGTCATCTTTAAATTTAATAATTAATTCTATGTTCTAAGACCTCGAAAAGCACTATTTATCATTTCTCAACTTGAGTGCGCAACCCGTAAAATTTTACGGAAAGTTTTTATGTGAAAAATGGATTAAAATGTGAATTTGAACTTTAAAACTCAATTAAGTTGACTTTGGTCAATATTTTGAGGAAACAGACTCGGATCAGTGTTTTGACAGTTTCGGTAGGTCCATATCGTGATTTTGGACTTGGGCGTATGTCCGGAATTAAATTCCGAGGTCCATAGCCCGAGATATGGAATTTTGTTGAAAAATTAAAAGTTTGAAAACTTAATGATTTTTTAGAATTTACTGATGTTGGATTTATTGACACCGGGTCCATATTTTGGTTCCGGAGTCCGGTATACGCCCACTATAATATTTATGACTTGTCTACCGAATTTGGTGAGAAACGGAGTTGATTTGACGTGATTCAGACGCCCGGTTGTAAAAATATAAGTTTTAAAGTTTTCTTGAAAATTTCCTTTGATTTGGTGTCTGATTCGTAGTTTTAGGTGTTATTTGAGCAATCTGATCGCCCGAGAAAGTTCGTATAATATTTTAGGACATGTTGGTATATTTGGTTGAGGTCCCGAGGGACTCGGGTGAGTTTCGGATGATTAACGGATCAAATTCGGACTTAGAAGAAACAATCTGAGGTTTCTGCCTTCTGGTGTAATCGCACCTGCGGAACTTGGCTCGCAGGTGCGACCACACAGAAGTGCAATGGACCTCGCAGGTGCACAAGTTTCGCAGAAGCGGACAGGAAACTCGCGCAAGGGAGCTCGCAGGTGCAAGTTGAGATGCGCAGAAGCGGAGGCTGGGCTGGTGACTGTGGAGCGCAAATGCGGACACGCACCTGCGCGTGGTGATCGCAGAAGCGAGGGAAAAATACGCAGAAGCGGTTCAAATTCCGCAGGTACGAGACTCCTGGACATAATATTAAAAACAGAGGAGTCCGATATTTTTTCATTTTTGACATTTCCAAAAGCAGGTAAGACGATCTTTGAGCGAGAAATCACGGAAAATTTTGAGGTAAGTCCCTTGTGAGCCTTCCTACTCCATAATATTGGATTATCGTTGAGTATTTCGAATAGATTACATATTTTTGAGGTGAAATTGGAGGATTTGGGTCTAGGGATTTTAGAACGATAAATTGAGATTTGGAGGTCAAGTTGAGGTCGGATTTTGGTAAAATTAGTATGGGTAGACTCGTGGTTGAATGTGCGTTCATATTTCGTAACTTTCGTCGGATTCCGAGACGTGGACCCCACTAGCCATTTTTGAGTTAATTCGGATTTTTATTGAAAAATATAGTATTTTCTTATGGAATTGATTCTATAACTTTTGTTGACCCTATCCAATTAATTATGACTAGATACGAGTCGACCTGAATCGAAAAATCGAGGAAAAGACGTACTACTTGGTTATATTGGAGCAAGTCGAGGTAAGTGACTTGTCTAACCTTATGTGGGGGAAATTTTCCCTAGAATTGGTATTAATTGTAATGTGATGAAAGTCATGTACACGAGGTGACGAGTGTGTATCGGGCTAAATATGAAGAATTATATTTTTAAATTCTGTAGATCACTGTGGCATAATAATTAAATTATTAAATCTTGTTATATTTTCCATCATTGATTTGATTTATATACTTTAAATTTGCTTGACCTTTTTCATGCTAATTGTTTTACCTGTTTAGTTGGAACTTGGTTTCTTTTATTCCGTGCATTATTTGCAGGTTAATTTTTTTTAAATTAAATATTATTAATATGAAGTATTTGACATTTTTAAATTGGTATTAAAGCAACGTATTAAAGATTTTGAAATATTATTTTGCTAAATTATTTATTCCTGAATATTTTTGTAAGATTTTTGTACTCATTGTGATGGAGCCGTGAGCTCTTTATTGTGAAAAAAATATTATTGATGATTTATTTTGCCATGAGCCATGAGCTCTTTATTGTGGGAAAACATTGTTGTTGAATTTTGGCAAGTATTTGAGCACTTGAGGTGCAAATTGTGAGATATTGTGATATTGATACGCATGCGGTGGTATAAGGTCTGGGTATTGACACACATGCGGTGAGATAAGGGTGGCTTGATACGCGTGGCTAGTAGGGGGAACTACTAGAAGTCATGCGGTGTGATAAGGATGGCTAAAACGCGGGATGCTATTTCGGGAAAAATATTTTCTTTGAAATAAATTGTGAAGGCTCCCGCGGTGAGATAAGGAAAATGAGATATTGTGAATTTATTTATGATTTTGGACTACGAGGAGGTAACTCGGGAGTGCTCTTATTGATATTGATTTATGGCTGTAGTTGCCTTTGATTTTTGTTGTGATTTTTCTTAAAGTTGAAAAGAAATTCTATGTTGTTCCACGAGGTATTAATTGCCATTATTTGTGTAATTAAATGGTGACCTACTACTTAATTCATTTCCCTTGTCATTTTATTTTAATATATTGTGAAACATTTTTCTATGCCAATTATTATTTTGGAGTAGGGCATGACCTGACCTCGTCACTACTCTACCGAGGTTAGACTTGGCACTTACTGAGCACCGCTGTAGTGTACTCAGACTACGGTTCTGCACATCTTTTTGTGCAGATCCAGGTACTCCTTACCAGCCCCGACATCAGTGAGTTAACTGTGCACAAAGTCTTCGAGGTATATCTGCCAGCGTCCGCAGACTTCGGAGTCCCCTTCTATTATTATTATGTTGCTTCCTTATTTTTTTTAGACCTTGATATATAGAGACATTGAGGATAAAATTCTTAGAAGCTCGTGACTTATTTCTACTAGGTTTTGGGAGTTGTAATTACGTAAAGTTTCAGATTTATTTATTTCGGATTTCTATTTTTATTCTGCATTCATAGGCTTACCTAGTCTTAGAGACTAGGTGCCATCACGACATCCTACGGAGGAAATTTGGGATCGTGACAAGTACCATCAATTTTTTCAGGATTCTTATTTGGGAAAAGATCAGGGAATGTGGGTTTCACCATCTTTATCAAGTCTGGTTCTGTAGGATACTTAGTCATTTCATGTAACACGGTAAGTACAAAATAAGGTAGTTGGTTTTCTAGTAATAACATGTCTCGACATACTTGATACATCATCCATTCCCTGTTGATGATTCTGTTTTCTTCTGTTGGCTTCATTCCACAAAGTTCTCGAATAAACTCGACTATAAAACAGCCATTAAGCAACATCATTTGTGAAAATTCGACAACAATGTCACTGTCAAAATAAAATGTTCCATTTATTAAAGATGGAGCACATTCCATGCTTTCTCACATTTCAAAAGCACAAATAGTAGTAAGGAAAACGAAAGGATTAATAAAACCAATCAACTAAAGAATACAATCAATTAAAGCAACTATTTAAGAACACTTATTAGAGTAGGTGTCTATGTCACATTTTTGGGACGCGGCCCTTTCTCGGACCCTACGTGAATACGGGAATACTTTGTACACTGGGCTGCCCTTTCTTTTTTTTTTTACTTAAGAGCACTTATGAGAGATAGAACTGTCTGCGTAACTGTGAGTAAGAGGAGCACGATTGCTGCAACAGTTGAAGCTCCAGCCCAAGGACTCTGAAAGTAATTGTGCCTCAATTTTGCCATCATTTGATTCCATGGATTTTCATAATGTTGAATTATTTTGATGCATTCTTCATTGCAGTAGAAGTCATTACTAGAAGTAATGACCCCTTGTGTTAGTTTGTTGAAGATGGTAGCCACTTGTTTGTCATGTCCTATCTCGTTAAGCATAATTCCGTTCTGGCGAAGAAGATTCACATCTTTATGTGAGACAATAAGTTGAGTCATAATCCAAGCATAATCCGTATAATATTTAAGATTTAAGCTAGACGAGTG
The DNA here is from genome assembly GCA_000715115.1 of Nicotiana otophora. Taxonomy (NCBI): domain Eukaryota; kingdom Viridiplantae; phylum Streptophyta; class Magnoliopsida; order Solanales; family Solanaceae; genus Nicotiana; species Nicotiana otophora. Next base: position 10,035 of record AWOL01S0001966.1, on the reverse strand, counting down.
CTGTTCATAAGCTATCATATTTCTCAAGAAAGTTTCCAATGTATCCTCAACTGCAAAACAAGGGATTTCAAACAATCCATCATTAAACTTGATATCGAATATAGTTGTTTTATCCATACTATCTTCTCCCAATGTTCCTATTTTTTGGAAGCTGACTCCAGCTTCATAAAGTTCTGTTGCACTTGGAATTTGGCAGCATTCCCAACCACTAATTTCGTCGGGCATTTCTTTTGACCTAATTATTTGCAAAATTTTCCCCAAAAAACTTATGTTACAACATTCCTTTCGGGTGCTACCATTCGTGGTTTTGCTAGTATTTTTCATTTTTGATGGGTGAGACAACATGTGTAACACATGAAGTAAATGGTCTGGTTGTTGAGGCGCAGTACCATCAATTATTTCAGGATTCTTATTTGGGAAAAGATCAGGGAATGTGGATTTCACCATCTTTATCAAGTCTGGTTCTTTAGGATACTTAGTCATTTCATGTAACATGGTGAGTACAAAATAAGGTAGTTGGTTTTCTAGTAATAACATGTCTCGACATACTTGTAACATCATCCATTCCCTGCTGATTATTTCGTCTTCTTCTCTTGGCTTCCTTCCACAAAGCTCTCGAATAAACTCAACCACAAAACAGCCATCAAGCAACAACATTTGTGAAAATTTGACAACAATGTCACTGTCAAGGTTAACATCATAACATTTTAGTGCTTCATCTTTTAGTTTCTCAATTTCACTAATGCAACTTTCCACGTCAATCCCCGCTTTTCGTTTGAGAAACCGTTGTAGGTACAACAATTTGTATTTTTCCATTGAGCCAAGTTGGGGATTTTTGTTATGGTAAGGACCAATGGAGATAATTTTTGGGGTATAAGCATCTGGATTTGATTCACGTAACCCAACATTTACTTTGAATATGGTAATGGATTTGACAGACGAATTGTCCATGTCCTTAACTTTTTCCTCCAAGATTTGATTTGCAGATTTATTGGTATCCACCTTCTTCCCTTCTTCTATCTGTAATTAATGGAAAAGAGTTCATAGTTTTTCTTTTTCGTTTTGAGAAACTAACACGACTTTCAAGCTGAATTCCAATTTTTTTATTTATTTATGTTATAGTAATATTTATATATACTTATTATTTTCTATAAGTTCTATTCCCTCCGTCTATTTTTAGTTGTCCACTTTTGATTTTGCACTCTCTTCAAGAAAAAGTAAATAAAATATATATTTTACAATTTTAAAAGTAAATAAAAAAGTCTTGGGGAATGAATAGTTAATGATAAGGGTAAAACAGGAAAAATAATTATCTATATCTTAATTTGCTAAAATGGTTGTAAAAGTAAAAATATATTTTTAGAATAGTGGACAAGTAAAAGTAAACAAGTGAATAACAAGTAATCATAGGGAAGGAATACAACAATGAATAGTGTATCGTAATGAAGTTTCAAACATCATTAGTGGAAACCAAAAGAGTAAAAGGAAAATAAAACAGTCTTCTATATATTATTAAAAAGAGAGGGAAAATCCATCTCTTTAAGCCAATGGGCATCCTTAAAATTAGCCACATGTAATGTATAACTAATTAACTATTAACTAATAATTACTTTAGCCATATGTCATAATAAAAAATAGCCACATATAACTTCTTTCTTAATTGATTAATTATAAATAACTAAATCAAAATATTAGAAATTTTACTATATAATACTTAATAATATTTATTAATAAATTTAAACAATTTAATATTTTTTTATTATTAATTTAAATAATATAAATATTTATATCAAGATTAAATACACATTGATCTATATTATATTAAAGGATATAATGGATAATGATATTAAATAAAGAGGAAAGCTAATGAAGGTCACATGAAAACCTGAAATACTATATATTAGGTAACGTAATAGCAATAATTAAAAATTCTTTTTAATATTAGAAATAGAAGGGAGTGATGATTTGAACTTGAGATTAGATTAAAATTATGGTGAAAACCCTCAAACTATGAATAGGACCACAAAATTAAAGTTTTACTAGATATCTTAAATAACAATTGGCTAACAAATTAAAATTTAAGAATACAAAATAAATGTCTCATGTAGGTAATTTAGTAACGAAAATAAAAGTTAAATATCCTAAAACTAAAAGAGAAAGAAAATTTAATTGGACGTGGAATAAAAATAATTATCTCTATCTATATATTATTAAAAGGAGAGAAAACACTCTCTCCTTAAGCGAAGTGGTAGCCTTAAAATTAGCCACATGTAATATATTAACTAAATAACTATTAACTAATAACTAATTTGGTCATATGACATAACGAGAAAAAGCCGCATATAACTTAGTTTTTAATTAATTAATTATAAATAACTAAATCAAAATATTAAAAATTTTATTATATAATACTTAAAAATATTATTAATAAATTTAAATAATTTAATAATTTTGAATACTAATTTAAAATAATATAAATATTTATATCAAGATTAAAAAATCAGACATTGATCTACATTATATTAAAGGATATAAATGGATAAAGATATTAAATAAAGACAAAAGTTAATGAAGGTCACATGAAAACATTAAATACTATATATTAGGTAATGTATAGCAATAATTAAAAATTCAAAAATAGTTAATATTTTAAGAAGGGAAAGATGGTTTGAACTTGAGATTATATTAAAATTATGGATAGGACCACAAAATCAATTTTTTACTAAATAATAAAAATAACAAATGAATAACAAATTAAAAATTTTAAGAATACAAAATAAATGTCTCATGTAGGTAATTTAGTAACAAAAATAAATTTAAATTTTTATCCTAAAACTAAAAGAGAAAGAAAACATAATTGCACATGATATAAAAATAATTATAAGAAAATACAATAGATTTAAAATATAATAATTTTAAAACTTATGTATTAATATTTTAGACTAATTAAATGTTACTATATATTTTGATTATATTATAATATATTAATATAAGAAAATAATTAAAATTTCATAATAGGGGTAAACATTATATAAAGATGAAAATAAAGATTGTATGAGATATTTATACTTTGAATTAATTTAAGGATAAGCATATTAAATAATTAAATAATACTCAAATTTATTATTGATAGATTTAAATGATGAAAGGGCTCTAAGTAAGAGGATAAAAAAATAAAAATACATTAAAATTTAGGAATAAAAAATTTATATTTTTATATAATTGTCAAAAGGGTAATAAGCAAGATATTAAGTCATTCGGTAAGATAACAAAAAATCACCTAAAAATATAACAATATTAAGTAATGAATAATGCAACAACTATAAGCAAAGATTAAATAGAGGTTTGTTTTTGGTGAAAATGTAGAAGAATAAGACTTATTCGACTTTGAGGTAAAAATAAAGTGGTAGTAAGAATTGTTTTAAAATAATTTGCTCAAACAAGATATATTACAACGTGATATGTTCAGTTTTCTTTAATATTGACCACAAAATAAAATGTAATTTCTAAGATCAAGGGTTGGGTTGCCGCAGATATGAAAAAAAGAATATGGTTTGGGTTGAGTTGGGTTGTTACAGATATAGAAAAATACTAAGATCAAGGGGTTGAGTTGTTACAAATATTAAAAAAAAAACATGTTATCTAGTACAAAATATGAAAAACAGTTTCATGTCCTGCTTCTTGACTGATATCTAATAATTATACGTAACTTTTATATTGAAGGTTTAAATTTTAGCGTAATTTGTATATGATCCAAATAACCCAAATTATAATTTGATATTGTCTGTTCATCGCGCGGGTATTAATACTAGTTGAATCTTAATAAAGAAACTTGATCAAACTTGACGTTGTATTTATATTTTTAATGACTTAATGCATATATTAAAAAATTATGATTATTAGCAAGTGATACACGAGTGACTATTCATGCTTGCTACCTTGTTTCCTTTTGTACAAAAATACAATAAATAAATAAATAAAACGAAAGTTTGTGTTGAGAAAGAGAGAGACCTCGTCTTTTGTTGCTTGACGAAGCAGTGGAGTTCGGTGATTTATTGGGGTAATATCAATAGAGTGTGCCATCCCTCTATAATTATTTTCTTGAACTGTATAATTCCTACAAGCAACAGATATTGGTTTAAAATGGTACGGCATAAAAAATATTATTATTAATCCAATTCATTGTAGAATTTGATTTGAAAAGAAAAGACAAAAAATAAAGAAAATGAATCTCGTATTATTTCTTCTTATGAAAAGAAAACTAGATGTTTTGTACGTTATCCTGTTAGAAATTCTAATTCTTAGATTGAATGAACTAATTAGCTCAACACAATATTTTTTAAAAGAATATTAGGAAGGGTACACTTTTTAAGTAATTGAAAATACGCAAGCTTTATAATCCATGTCTCATAATCTATATACACTGTTCATTTTATATCATCATAAACTAATGGCAATTTAAGGGAGGAGTAGACATTTCTTTGAGAGAAAAAAAAGAGAAACTGCAGTGTGCATTGCGAAAGAAAAGGAGAAACTGCGGTGTACATATTTTTGAGTGGCTTGGGTGAGTTTCAGGGTGGTTTCAGAGCATTTCTAGGCCCTTTTTAGTTGCTGGTTTTTTGCTACAGCAGTATCCATTGCGATCGCAAGGTATAGGCCGCAATCGCGAAGAGTAAAATGGGAAATATTGGCCTGTTAATCGTGATCGCGGAAGGCTTTTCACGATCGCGTAGAGGAAAAGTTTGCTGCACTAAGTCTACTTTGGAAGCTTATATCTTGCAATCTATAAGGAATTTTGAGATGATTCAAAAATAAAAGTTGTAGCCCTTTGTGTACAGTTTTCAGAAATTCAAACCGTTTGGCATTTGGAGTTGTGTACAAAATGTTATGGTTGATACATTATAGGCTATCTGGGAAGAGTTTGAAAATCGTGAAAAAGAAATTTCTGCTGCACAAGACTGACTTTGGAAGCTTATATCTCGCAACCTATAAGAAATTGAAGATAATAAAATCATGCAAGTTGTATCCCTTGATGTCTAGTTTTCAAAGAGTCAAACCATTTGTCATTTAAAATTTTGTACAAAAGGTTATGACCATTATACTAGAAACTGTCGGGGAAGAGTTTGGAAATGGCTGTTGAGTAATTTGCTCATCGCGAACGCGAGGGGAGGGTCGCGAACGCGAAGAATAAACCATGGGCAGCAAAATAAAGTAAAAAAAATTAGACTTCTCATTCTTCCATATTTGGACGAAAAAGCTTGTGTGAGGCGATTGTTCGAGAATTTTTCAAGAAAAACATTGGGGTAAAAATTCCTAACTCGATTTTGGTTAAATTACATGAATCTATTGTTGTTTTTTTCCATGAAATTAGTGAATTGGATTGAAAATGATAGAAATTTTATATACCTTAAATTGAGGATTTGGAAGTTGATTCGTTATCGGAATTTGATAAAATTGGTATGGTTGAACTCGTATCAGAATGGGTGTTCAAATTTCATGAAAATTCTGTCAGATTCCAAGTGGCGAGCCCCACATTGACTTTTAGGTTGAATTTTTAATATGAAATTTTAAGTTGACGTTATAATTATCCGAAATTATTTTCAATGAATTTTAATGAAGTTATGCAATTAATTTGGCTAGATTTGAGCCGTCCAGAGGTCATTTCACGCAAGAAGGCTATTTTGGAATATCGACCTAACTTCAAAAAGGTAAGTATCTTGCCTAACCTTGAGTGGGGGAATTACCCTTTAGGCATCGAGTCGTATGTGTTATTTGTGTAATGTGAAAGCCGTGTACGCGAGGTGACGAGTATATAGTCGGGCTTATATGTACAAATTTTATTGGTTTAAAGTCGTAGGCATTTTTAAGTATTAAATTGGAAATTACTGGCACTTATTAATCCTTGTTTGTCATGCCTCATTATTTGTTTGTCGAATTTGTTTTATATGATAATTTGGTGTGATTGCTACTTTTATTTTTATGTGAATTCTGTGTGCTTGTTGAGTTGACATTTCCTGAAAATAATTACATTATGGATTTTTCATATGCAAATAATTAATTAAATAAGTATAAAAAAGGCATTAATATATTTATAAAAAATTTAGATTAAAGAAGACGGTGTTCTTACTGAGTTACTTTTCCATCCTTGTTATTTTTGAGATTTTATATACATTGTGTTCAACCGTGGGCTATCTGTTGTGAAATTAATTGATTTCGTTGTATCTTTAGAAAGGTTGTGACCTACGAGCAATTTTTAAATACGAGTTGATTATGTTGTGTTGTTGTGATAATATTCTGTGTGAATTGTTGTGTGATTTGGGTTACTGTTATACGGCGTATAAGGGTGGCATCCCACTATTGATATTATGCAGGAATAAGGGTGGCATTTCAATATTGTTATGTGTGTTGGGATATTGTCTAGGCGGAGTGATACGGGAAGTTATTAAAGAGAGTGATAAGGGAGGCTATTATAGGAGTGATAATGGTGACTATAAGAGCGATAAGGGTGTCTATTGATATTTTGCAGGGTGGAGGGATAAGGGAGGCTATTATAGGAGTGATAAGGGTAGCTATATGAGAGATAATGGTGACTATTTGTCAGGGATGTTATGTGATGATGTGGAGTTATTGTGCTGGTGATTTTCACGTGATGTTGTGTTTTCTTGTGATTACTTTTATATCTTGTGCAACTTGTTTTGTTAATACAGTAAATTTTATAATAGTCTGATACATGTTGAAATTGTGAGCCTTCTGGCTATTGCTGGGCAGAATATGTTATTGGCACGTGAGTTCTCCGTGCGGTTGTGATATGAAATGTAGGCATGAGGTACCGTGGGTATATAATAATTATGATATTGGCACGTGAGTTGTCCGTGCAGTTGTGAAATGAGATGTGGGCACGAGTTGCGGTGGGTAAATGATGATTTTATTATTGGCACGTGAGTTGTGTGTGCGAATCTTATATATTGATATTTTGGCACGTGAGTTGTCCGTGCGATTGTGATAGAAATATGGGCACGAGGTGCCGTGGAAATATAAAAGTGGGCTGAGACCCGTGTTACGAAAATATGAAAGTGGGTTGAGACCCGTATTTTATTATTATGAAATGAGGTGTCACAGAGTGACTTTTATTTGTAAGAATTATATTCGAAAGACATTTATTTGAAAGAATTATATTCGAAAGATATTTATTTGAAAGAAGTATATTCGAAAGATATTTATCTGAAAGAATTATATGTGAAAGATTTATATTTGAAGGACTTGATTAATTATTTGTACTTGCGTTCCTTATTTGTTTCAGTAATAATTCGTGTTCTTGTTGACTTGCTGTTTATACCATTGGTTGAATTTTGTTGCTATCATGGCTAGTTATTTTTCAATACTATTATATACTGCTATATTGCATAGGTTATTTGACTAGTGAGTGTCTTGACTGTACCTCATCACTATTCCATCGAGGTTAGTGTTGATACTTATTGGGTGCCGACCGTGGTGTACTCATACTGTACTTCTGCACATTTTTGTACATTGAGTCTAACTCAATCTCAAAAGTTAGTTAATGAGGTGGGGATATTTCATATATTCCAATTGAGTCTTAATAGTTTGAGTGATTTATCTTTTGGTACAATATACTGAGTTTTGGTCTTGTTGATTTGTAAATATTTCACTTGGTAATGAATGAAAGACTTGGTTACCAAAAGAAAATAAGAAGACCAAGTTACCGCATCCCACCCGATATGCGACAATTCAATATGATGTATAAAACAATTAAAATTCATATATATAGTATATCTTGTTTTTAGCATAGAATGACAAATAACGGGTAGTTCCGTGCATTAAGTTCACGCTATGCGTGTAGTCCGGATAAGGGTCCAACCATATTAGATTTACTATACGCAGCCTTATCTAGCATTTCTACGAAAGGCTATTATTTGTTTTACATAGAATGACAATGTAGAAGTTAATTACCTCTTTGGTTTGACTATTTATATAGTCAAAATGGACTGATTGGAGTGTTACTTGAGCTGATTTTCTTCTAATTAAGTTCTTCTTTGCTTGACTATTCTGAAGGATATGAGAGAGCGGGTGCTGGAAATATAGTGGAAGAGGAATGAATTTTTAAATTGAAAATACAAAATTTAAGAAGGCAAAGAAGAAAATGATGTCGAAACTGAAAAGATTTTAGTACTATATATAGATTAGGGCTTACCTATATTACTAACATGAAATAACATCACTTTGAGAAAAATATCATGGAATAAATAAAGCTACAAGTATCATAGAATAAAGTGTAATGACATTAAAAATGTAAGAAAAGTATCATAGAATAAAGTTTTAACCAGTTAGGTATCAAGCTACCATTTAATATTATTCTTGGATTTTAAATCAAGTTCAGTTCAGCAGAAGAACAATAAAGTTTTCCTTCTTTATAAAAGGCTTATAAAAATACCTCATCGTGTTTGGCATTGTATGTAATGCCCATCTTTCCTGCAATGAATCTTCCAAAACCAGCAAACAGTAATTATCAGTATTCCTAAAAAAATCTACTTTAGTAAGCTTGAGGCTAAAGACTAACGATACATCAAAGTTTCATGTAAAAGAAGTAAATTCAGCCAAACCGGGATTGGTAAAATTAGACGTGGGCATAGTTTGGGCAAGCCTGAAATCCAAATCGAAATTTAAAATTTTAGATTTTTGGTTTGGATTTTCGGATTACGGTTTGGATTCCGAATTTAATTTTTAAATTTTTAAATTTAGGATTGAATGTTAGACTTCGAAATTCAAATTTTTGGATTGCCGAAATTTTTATACTTTATATTTAGTCCATTATCAGTATGCAAATAATAATAAGTCAAATACTCTACCCATTACACATTATCTCATATATTCAATACTAATTAGTAAGTTATTGTCAGAATAGTTTTTATTTGTGTAACGACTTGTCGTTTTAAGAATTTACGCCCCGTTGAGTGACTTAAAGTCTCGAGCAATTTCGTAATATGTATTATGACACGCGGGTGTGGTCGAGTTTGATTTTCGGAAGATTCGGAATTTAATTAAAAGAACAATTCTTATTTAGAAGCTTAAATGGAAAGAGTTGACCGAAGAGTTAACTTTTGAGAAAACAACCCCGGAATGGAATTTCAATGATAGCAATAGCTTCACATGATGATTTCAAACTTAGGTGTATGTTCAGATTTAGATTTGAAAGTCCGTAGGACAATTCGACGCATTTTGGCGAAAGTTGAAAAATAGAAGATTTTGGAAAGTCCGACCGAAGGGTTAATTTTTGATAACGAGGTCGGATTTCAATTCGGAAAATGGAAAAAGCTCCATTACGTTAATTATGACTTGTGTTTAAAATTTGAAGTCATTCCGGATTGATTTGATACGTTTCGGCGCTAAATATAGAAGTTGGAAGATTTGAAAACTTATAATTCGATTCGATGCGCGATTCGTAATTTCGGCATTGTTTGATGTGATTTGAAGTCTCGACTAAGTTCGTATTGTATTTTGGGATGTGTTGGTATAATTGGTTAAGGTCCCGAGGGTCTCGGGTGGATTACGGAAGGTTAGCGGATTATTGGGAAATTTCTGTGATTGCTGGTTTTGGAAGCAGCTGTTGGAATCGCACCTGAGGAAATTTGGGCGCAGAAGCGACATGGGTAGAACTGGAGAAAGGTCGCAGATACGGGCAGCCTTCCACACCTGCGCAATCGCAGGTGCGATGTTTTCTACGCAGAAGCGACGAGGCAGCGCAGAAGTGAAAATGTTGTGCACCTGCGATCATCGCAGAAGCGAAAATTGCTCCGCAGGTGCGAGCTTTGTGGCTGGGCAGTGATCATTGCAAAAGCGCATTTTGTGACCGAGGATGCAAAATCCTTTCCGCAGAAGCAATTCTGGACTGAAACATTAAGGACCAAAATTGGTCATTTTGCCATTTTCGATTGGGATTTTGGAGCTCGAGTTTTAGGCGATTTTGGAGGAGTTCTTCAAGACTTTGACTTGAGTAAGTGTTCTATATCCTAAAGTAAT
>AWOL01S0001964.1:0-11604 GCA_000715115.1 Nicotiana otophora | reverse complement strand
ATTGTGGAAAGGATTTTTGGGAAAATTATTGTTTTCAACTTACTCATATTTTTGGCAACTTCGATAAACGACTTGGGTTTTTCACTGATGTACTTGAAAGGCAGAACTATTTTCAGAAATCATGATTGAGTTGAGTATTTTATATCCGGGTTACTCTTTTTATTACTTGTTTTGTGTTGTTATGAATTGTTGTTGCTTATGGGAGTTGGACTCTGACCTTGGTACAAGCTCGTCACTACTTTCAATCTAAGGTTAGGTTTGTTACTTATTGAGTACATATGGTTGGTTGCACTCATACTATACTTCTGCACCTTGCGTGCATATATTGGATGCTGATGTTGCTGTGATCGACAGGAGCTGGATTTGAAGACATACTTGCGTTCTGGTTGTAGCTGCCTCTTTTTCATGGTAGCCTTAGATTTATAAAAATCTGTTTATGTACATTTCGAACAGATGATGTATTTATTTCATACCAGATTTGTAATTTCTACTTTTAGAAGCTCATGATTTGTACTAGTCCTTGGAGAGTGAATTAGAGTCAGTTAAATATTAATTGAATCGGATTATTGTTATTGGGCTTACCTAGCGGGTGAGGTTAGGTGCCATCACGACTAGTTGAATTTTGGGTCGTGACAGTATTACTAGAGTGTTGGTTATTGTAAATGTCGAGCGACATTGTTACCAGTTATTTGGTTATCTGTTGTAGATAGTTGTTAAGTTTTACTTCTATTTTTGTTATTTTCGCATATGTTTAGGCTTACCTAGTCGTGGTGACTAGGTATCGTCATGACGTCTTACGGAGGGAGTTTTGGGTCGTGACAAGCACCTTTAGTCTCACTGACACAATGTGTTCAAAAACTAACGTTGTTACCCAACTCTGATTCATGAAGCAAATCTTCTGCTATGAAGCAAAACGTTTCCTCTCCTTTTATTGGATAACGCAAATTATCACTTTAATTCCTCATTTTTAGATAATGTCTTCTAAATTTTTGACCTTGAAAATATCCTCTTCTGTGCCAGTTTTCAATGAGAAAATGACACTGTATAGCCGCTGTAAAAATAAAAGCTAAAAAATATAGTATAAAATTTGTGTATATATATATATACAAAAAAATATACAAATTTTATATATTTTTTAGCTATTATTTTTACAGCGGCGATACAGTGTCATTGTCTCATTGAAAACCGGCATAGAAGGTGATATTTTCAAAGTCAAAATTTTAGAAGACATTATCTAAAAATGAGGAATTAAAGTGATAATTTACGTTATCCAATAAAAAGAGAGGAAACATTTTGCTTTAGAGCAGAAGATTTGTTTCATGAATTAGAGTTGGGTAACACCGTTAGTTTTTGAACATATTGTGTCAGTGAGACTAAAAGTGCTCCACTTTAGCATACTTAAGGGACTAAATATGCTTAAGATTATATTTGAGGGACCAAAATAAACCTACCCTCAAAGATAAAAGACAATATTTGTCAAAAACTCTCAAAAGTACTATGACTACATTTGTTAGTTCGAATAATCAACTAACATACATTTTATAGTAAAGCTCCTAGAATTCCTCAAATTGATTATGTTTGTAACAAGTTTGATATACATGATATGAATTTGAGGAGGAATGCTTAATATAAGACGCTAGTAAATAGATCAAGGATCTATACATGTCTTCTTCTTGTTCTTGTTATAAATACAAAATAAAATAGAATAGAGAATCAAATACATATCAGTCATCTTGAGGTATATAAAATCATTTTATTCGGAGTTACATTTCAAAAATTGTATTGAACCTACCTCTAAATACAAGTAACCATTTGAGGTAGTATTTATTTTCTTTACAATTTTTAAGACTGGGTTATTTGAAAATTAACTTGTGACTGTAACAAGCAAAGCACATTCTNCAATTGACACTGTTTAACAGAGACCAAAGAGTTCAGATCCATTTGCAGTTCTATTAGACAATCCAATATAATCAACTTAGTTAAAACTAAGGAATTGGTTAATTGCTGGATCTAACTTGCTACTTATTTACTTCAACCAGATCTAAACATGTTCAGAGTAGCTAAAATATTCATAAAAGAAGCAGGTTTTCATCATCTGATCAACTCAAAAAAAAAAAAAAAAAAAAAAAAACCAAAATTCAAACCCCAAACCACCACTGCAAACACTTCGTAGTTCATACTGGGACGTTAAACCCTGGTGCCCCTTTCATTCCCCCTTTGGGATCTCATTGTTTCATCTTCAACACATCTTCTGTACAAGAAATGAGACGAAGCTTGACCAAGCTTTCTCACTGCTCCATCGGCAGACCCCCCACCACCCCACCCTCTTCCATTTCCTCCGCCTTTTCCACTTTCTCCGGCGGCGGCGGCAGTGGTAGAGGCAGGGGAAGAGGTTCCGATTCCCCAAACTTCGGACTCAGTCCGGGAAAACCCGAATCCAAACCCGAATCATTCCCTCCTACGGCTACCCCTGATGGAATCGGACATGGAGGAGGCCGAGGTAAACCATTCCCGTCCTCCTCAATTCTCCCCTCATTTTCTTCCTTCGTCGATAAACCCAATCCTAACCCTAGTCCCCCGGCTGGACGTGGCCGAGGTGGGCTCGGACAATTTACCCCACCACAACCTCAGCCGCAACAGCAGCATCAGCATCAGCAGCCGTTGCCGCTGAAGAAACCTATTTTCTTCGCTAAAGAAGAAGAAACATCTGATTCAAATCCTAGCTCTTCTGATGCTCCGAAACAAAGAGAAGATAGTAATCTTGCTTCTAGTTTAACATCGCTTTTGTCCGGTGCGGGACGAGGGAAGCCCCTGCAAACAGCTTTTTCTCCTGTATCTGAGAAGCCTAAGGAAGAGAATCGCCATCTCCGGGTTCGGCAGCAGCAGCAGCAGCAGAGAGCTGATGCTGATTCAGGGAAGAGGGCGAGCAGTCCACCTCCCCAGAGGTTGAGTAGGGAGGATGCTGTAAAGAAGGCCGTAGGGATATTGTCGAGACATGATGATGGTGATGGTGATGGGAGAGGGGTAGGAGGGTTTAGAGGGAGGGGTGGACGTGGTGCAATGAGAGGTAGAGGGGGGAGGGGAAGGGGAAGAGGACGAGGTTATGGTCGTCATGAGGAGAATGAGAACGATAGTTTAGAAAGTGGGTTTTATCTAGGTGATAATGCTGATGGAGAGAAATTGGCTAACAAGCTTGGACCTGAAACTATGAACACATTGGCTGAAGCCTTTGAAGAAATGAGTGCTAGAGTGTTGCCTTCTCCTATGGATGATGCTTACGTGGAGGCCCTCCACACTAACATGATGGTAATACATTTAGTTTGTTGAGAGATTCGTTTACTTGAAGCACTTTCAGTTGCTTTATATTGTTTATTTTTTATGTTACTTTTGTCTACAGATAGAGTGTGAGCCAGAGTACTTGATGGGAGACTTTGAAAGCAATCCTGATATTGATGAGAAGCCTCCAATTTCCCTTCTGGATGCTCTTGAAAAGATGAAGCCATTCCTCATGGCATATGAAGGGATTAAGGATCAAGAAGAGTGGGAGGTAAACTGAGATCTAACTTGCTTCTGCTTTTATCGTATTGTGTACTGCCTTATAGTAAATGGTGTTGCCTCAACTATGTTCTGGAATCTTCAATATTTGCGGATTCCAAATCTAGTTTTTCATGGATTCTTGGTACTAAGTTTTGTCTCCATGGTCAATTCTTCATTCTGTAAAACCACATTGGAAGGGTCTAATTGCTAGACCAATTACCTTATCTGATATAATATTAGATTCTTAAACCATGTCGTCATTTCCTCTATCTGTGATTTGACCTATTATGTAAACTATGTGCTTGTAAGACCTTCATATTTCTATGTCTCTTTCTGCTTTAATAATTGATTCGGTGCATTTGCTTTTACGCTCTATGCTTCACTGATGGCTAAAATGTTTGAGCAATTATGTATGGTACTTTATTGCCTCTATTCGTGTTTATTTCTTAAACCTATGGCCTAGAGGACTTCACTGATTCCTAATTGACAATTTATTGCGTATCACCCACAACGAATCTGATCTTTCTCATCTGTCTTTTGAGTGCTTCTATATCATTTCCAGCATTAAAAATTTAGCTGACAATCTACGCTTAAAGTGATTTTCCCTATATGCAAAAAGATGCCTATGTTATAGCTTTTTGGTTAGTGAAGATCTTTCGAAATTGTTTCCAACCTTACCTTTCAAAAAGAAAAAAGATCTTTGGGAATTGCATTAAATCCAGATTCTCCAACTAAGCATGTTCATAATGAAATATTGCTATGCATGGACCCCTCTACAACAAATAAGTAAATTCCAGGATAATGGGAGAGAACGAGAGAGGCTGGTGCACCTAATGTATGAACTACACTAGTATTGATGTGAAAGCTGACAAACTCACAAGTTCTTTAGGGCACTGGTGCAGCAATGCCAAGTTACAATTCGAGTCTAGAGTAGTACACGAATTTATCTGTAGACTAGTAGTGTGAAAGAAGGATTTAAGTACATGTAGCTATAGTGATTATGCAGTGGACTATAGATTCCTGGACATTTGGAGATTGTAGTGGCAGTTTGCAACAAAAAGAATAAGTTCCCACTTGTGGGATTACACTGGGTTTGTTGTTGTTGTTGTAGTGGCAGTTTGCAAAAATCTCAAGCCTTCTGAAAAAGAAGTCTTTGTAGAGGTTTCCTACAAAGAAGGATCAATTAAAAAAGTCAACTTGGTTATATAAATCTCCCTGACCACGTTCCCCATTTAAGTTCATCTCAGACCATGTTCCATGAACAAAACATGAAGGATAAACCAAATTGAGGACATAATAGTAATTCTGCACTGCCGGATTCCAAGTGGAAATAAAGCAATAAAAGCAAATTCAAAAATCCTTGAGGGCATAACAGTATCTGGCTAGACCACCAGCCTAAATCACCTAAGCCAAAGCACAACCAACTAGTAAAAGAAAGGTAAAAGAGCAGAAATGTCTGAATTACCGCATAATGTGACCGAATGGCAAGATGCATGGGGTGAAACCTCTCACTTAATGTACATTAGATTCGGTTGTCTGATTACTTCTTGCTTAATTTGCAAGTAGTTCTTAACATTCCGATTGGTGATTTTCACTTTATTCTACAATATTATGTCCGTGACACTTATAGATTATCATCTACTTTTGTCTGGTATTGTGGTGTCTCATTTTATCCCCAATTCTATTTTTCAACTGTGGAATCTCCTCAGCCATGTCTTGCAGGGCTCATGAGTTTAAAACTCAAAACATTTAGCTTCCAATGTTTTGTCCATTGAATGGAGAATTGCATTTGTTTGACTTAATGGCCTTATTGCTTGTTGTGAACTCAATTAAGCAGTTAGTCCTTTGGTACCTTTTTCTTTATTGATCATCTTCTCCAGCTGGCGTAAAATCTGTTTTTCCCCTCTCAGAAAGTCATCGAAGAAACTATGGAGACAGTCCCACTTATGAAAGAGATTGTTGATTACTACAGTGGACCTGATAGAGTAACGGCAAAACAACAGCAACAAGAGCTGGAAAGAGTGGCAAAAACTCTTCCACAAAGTGCACCTAATTCAGTAAAGCGGTCCACAGAGCGTGCTGTTCTGTCTCTACAGGTCAATTATTATTAACTGGTTATTTGCTTTGAGTAATAGCTTAAACCTAATAAGAATAAAACAGTATGAAACCTCATTATTTGAAAGTTGAGGCATAGCAAATTGGTCTAAGAATGAAAAACACCTCTCTGAGATAAAAGAAAAGAAAAACTAACTTTTAGACAAGAAAATCAACTATCTTCTTATTTAGTTATAATATTCCTGCCAAGTAACGATTATCGTCTTTTACTTATAGAAGAATAACTATCCTCCCTGATTATTTAGTAGTTTTAAAAGAGACTAGCACAACCACCCGTTCTTTCTAATATACTCAGTGAAGTTTTATAGACATGTTGCTGTTGTAGGAGGAAGTATATCATTGGATGTTGAGGGACTAGACTTAGCTTTTGTGTGCGCGTATTTATTTTGTGGTGTTCAATTTGACTATAATCAGTTTATCATAATCTTTCTTTTTTATGTTTTATTTTTATATCAAAGATTTTTTTTTCCCTTTGAAAATTCTAATTACAGTTCTATTAACTCCTTTTCGTCAATCAATCATGAATCTAGAAATAAAGATATCTTGAACTGTTTCATCTTTTACCTATAAAGACATCTTGAACTGTTTGATCTTTTACCTGGACGCTCGCTTCTTAAGTTTCCACTGTGGCGCAATATCTGACAGTTATGTATCTAAACAGAGCAACCCAGGGTGGGGATTTGACAAGAAATGCCAGTTCATGGATAAGGTTGTATGGGAGGTTTCTCAGCATTACAAGTAGATCATTTCATAATAATCTTTAACGTTGAATTTGAGCAAGAGGTGCTTAAACAGTAGCATTATGATCAGGGTGGTGAGGAACTACTGCAGTACAAGTTTGTTTACTAGAATGCTGAGCATTTGGCTTCTGTTATGGACATTTTTGATTTTTTTGAGTTGTGACATATAATGGTAGTTTTGTTTTAAGGCTCTCCATTGGCATTGAGACATCTCAGTTTTCGATAATTTGAAGATGATTTCTGGTCACTTCTTAGAGGTCAGGAATTGTTCGGATTTGCTTAATACTAATGTCTTGCCCTCAAGATACTAGGAACATACTTCTGGAAATAATGATTTCAACCCTCCCTTTTGGGAACTCTAATTTCTTCCAATTGTTCCTTTTGAATTACATGATTCTTGTATAGCCAAATTTCTTGCGACTATAATCTTTTACGTGCAGCAGCTGATCGCAACTCGACATCGAGGATTACTGCATCGTTGGTCCTGATGTTGAACCTTTAACTATGTTTCTTAATTGTTTCAATTATTTTCAATGCAAAAACATAGTTCTCAGTAATTTAGATCTCAGAGAGTAAACGAATCAATGTCCAATGTTAGATTGAAAAATAATCAAGTGACCCCATATTAGAAGATGGACAATTAATCAAGTCACCACTGAAACAAACTAATTCCACTGTATATGGAGCTCTGACTTGGGAAATGTGCCAACTATTTCCTCTCTCTCTCTTTGTAACATGCTCCGGCAATATTTCTTTCCCTTAACACTCCGACTTCTTTTAAAGTACAATGGAAAACAAAATCTTTTTAATTTCAGGTGAAAAATCTTTCGAACTTATAGAGTACGGTGAAGGGTGGTTTGTGTTGATTGAAAGAGACAGAAGATTTTCAAGCAGGATTAAAATCGATGAAGAAAACCTTAGATGGGTTTGTGATGTTCTTAATCAAGCATCAAAGAGAACAAGGAACAACTACAGACGATGGGGGAGGAAGTCATAAGCATACATCTACAGAGCCTTTTAGAACTTCAATATGTATGGCTGCTGCATGCACATTGAAACATTGCAGGGGATTAGGAAATCAACAGTAATAGTTCCTGAACCAGACAACAACAGGGGATGGGGAGACATAGCTGGGAAAATTTTACATTTTCTCGGGAAGCATACAACAAATAGATTCAAGCATTCTAACACTCCTCAGACGAAGTCTTATATCGATATCGCCAAAATTGCCCAATGGCCGGAGTTAGTGAAATTCCCAGCGACGGTGGTTGATAAGGTGATCAAGGTCAACCCAGCAACAAAAGATAGCAATCACCAGTTTTTATCGAGATGTTTGGTTGGAACTTTCAATGATTCTTTTAATCACAGCCCAAATCAGGAGGTGATTCAAAAATGGTTCTTGAATAGACGGAAGATCTGTGCTGGCATGAAAGTTACCCCTCTCTCCTACAACCAATTTCTGTTTGAGTTACCATTGAGGCAAGAAGCCGTGAGAGTTCAGGCTGGTGAATGGTTCTGGAATGGACGACGTCTAACTTTACAGTGGTGGTCACCTTTAACAGGAACCGAGTTGGCCAGGCAGAAATCCGAGAGATCTGAGCATAAATGGGTCAAAGCTTTTGGGATTCCTCTCCATACGTGGTCACTTGATACCTTCAAAACAATTGGGGATCTCTGCGGTGGTTTCATAGGTATTGATGAGGATACAAAGCATCGAAGTCATCATTATTGGGCGAGAATTTGTGTCAACATCTCTAATTGTAAATGCCCAGAGAAGATTGAGCTCGATGTGGAGCACTGGAGGTACGAAATTTCAGTTCTAAAAGATGTTACCGCCACCCCAAAGCCAATCCCAGTCTTTAAACTTGCCGGAGAAGAAGACGCGGGGTACTCGTCAATCAAAAAGGCGGTGGGTACATCGGGTTTGGTGGTTGAAGGACCTGTCTATTCGAAGCACGTGGGTAGATAGGTGGTTGCAGAACACTTTAATTCAAACCATCCGGGCCGGGTCTCAAAAGATACCACCAAGGTAAATGGTTTAATTAAGGGCAGGGAGAAATTAAACTTGGGCCCAGCTTCTGTAGTCACATTTTATTCTAAAGGCCCAACAAAGAAGGCCCATACAAAGCTTATAACTAAGCCCTTACAGGAGTGGAGACCCAGAACAGTCGCACCAGATATCTGTTTTCAATGCAGACCTAAAAAGCCTCTGTATACTACCAATGCCTCTCCATCAGAAATTCTGCAGCAACCCCAAGTCGATAACACCATCATCATCGCGCAGTCACTACATACAACAACTATTAATCATTCTGAAGTGGATGAAGATGCGGACGACAAAGTTGACAACTTCATCAACCCTAAGGGCCTTCCCCACAGTTTAAAATGGTCAGATATTGCCTCAACAACTTCAGCATGCTCAGTCACTGATTATTCATCTTCTTCTTATAATGACATGTTGTCGTTAACCTGGCATGATGATGAGCATCAGCAATTGCAATAAATTCAGCAATATGCAGTCATTGAGACCTCGAGATGGACCAAATTAGTAACGGGAAAAGCTTGCAAGGCTTTTGGGATAAATGTAACTGGTTTTGAACATGAGATTTTTGAATTAATTATGAGAATGGATCAGAGACGTCAGGCTCAGATGCAAAGTAAAGGGGAATCAACAAGTAAGAAGAAAGGGAAAAGGAAAGGGGAAGCAGAAGTGAAAAACTTAATCTGTGGTATCAACTATGATCAACTATGATAGAAGTGGTAGAGGCAGGTACTACAAAGCAACACCCAGATGAAAGTCAAAGTTTTCAGTTAGAACATAAGGAGACTTAATGACAAGAATAAAAGGAGCACTCTCGACTCATTAGTTTGAGAATGGAGAGCAAACATTGTGTGTCTTCAGGAAACCAAAATGGAAGACATTCCTATAAGTATGTTTTATCAAATATGGGGGAATAGATGAGTTGAATGGGCAGAATCGAAGGCATCTTGAACCAGGGGTGGTATTGTAGTTATGTGGGACAGAAGGCTTTGGAAATGTAATGATTCTCACTAAGGCAGCTTCTCAATCACATGCTTTCTTGAAAGTTTACAAGAAGATTTCAGATGGGCTTTCACAGGTGTGTATGGTCCACACACCAATGCAGAGATGATTGAATTATGGCATGAACTAGTAGCTATTAGAGGTATATGGAGTGACCAATGGATGGTTGGAGGGGGTTTTATTGTATGTAGATTCGAAAATGAAAGACTCAACTGCACTAGAAGGTCCAGGGCTATGAGGAATTTTTCAGATATTATTATGGACCTGCAGCTATTAGATTTACCTCTCCAAGGGGCACAATTTACTTGGGCAAGGGGGGAGGATTGTTTACAGGCCTCTAGGATTGATAGGTTCCTTATACCCTCCGAGTAAAATGAAAGCTTCAAAGCAATCAATCAGTTGGCCCTCCCAAGAGCTCTCTCTGATCACAAACCTCTTCTGTTGGAGAGTGGAAAATGAGGCTCAACACCTTCTTATTTCAAGTTTGAAAACATGTGGTTGCAACAAGAAGGGTTCATTGACATGGTGAAGGAGTGGTGGCAGAGTTACCTCATAAGTGACAGCCTAGATTTTATACTAGTACAAAAATTGAGAAATTTAAAAAAGGACATAAGCAATTGGAACAAAGATGTCTATGGCAAAGTGGAAGCAAAAAGAACTAAGGCCTTGGAGGAGCTCTCAGTTTTAGATCAGACAACAGAAAACATGGTAATGAACCTGAAAGTGGAGCTAATAGAATTGGCTAAAGCTGAAGAAATCTCATGGAGGCAAAAATCAAGATGCTTGTGGCTCAAAGAAGGAGACAGGAACACACGATACTTCCAAACAATTGCAAACTCACACAGGAGGAACAACAATATTGACAAGCTCAAAGTGGATAATGAAATAACAGATGATAAGGATGTGATCAACGAACAGATTTTGAACTATTACCATGACCTGTACACTGAGAGTGAAACGTGGAAGCCCAGTGCTAATTTTGATGATGTTGCCAGATTATCAAGTGAAGATGGGGAGATACTAGAAAAAGCTTTTGAGGAAGAAGAAGTGCATGCCGTTGTCCAGTCATGCGCTCCAGATAAAGCACCTGGTCCAGATGGATTTACTATGGCCTTCTTTCAAAAGACATGGGACTTTATCAAGCCAGAGGTGATGTGGGCGCTCAAATACTTTCACCTGCAGTGTTACATGGTGAGATCATGTAATGCATCTTTCATCACTCTGATACCCAAAAAGACAGGAGCAATTGAACTCAGAGACTATAAGCCTATTAGACTCATTGGAAGTGTTTACAAGATTACAACGAAGTTACTGGCAGAAAGGCTGAAGAAGGTAATTGGGAAGCTGTCACGACCCCAAATTTCCTCCGTAATAGGTCGTGATGGCACCTAGTCTCTAAGACTAGGTAAGCCTATCAGTGCGGAATAATAATAAATATCTGAAGTAAATAAACTACAATTCAAACAATTTCAACTCCCAAAACCCGGTAGAAATAAGTCACAAGCTTCTAAGAATTTATTCTCAATGTCTCTATATGTCAAGGTCTAAATAAAATATAAGGAAGCAGCATAAAATGATAGAAGGGGACTCCGGAGTCTGCGGACGCTGGCAGATATACCTCGAAGTCTCATTGCGCAGGTAACTCACTGACGTCTAGGCTGGTAAATTATACCTGGATCTGCACAAAAAGATGTGCAGAAGTGTAGTATGGGTACACCACAACAGTACCCAATAAGTGCCAAGCCTAACCTCGGTAGAGTAGTGACGAGGTCAGGTGAGGCCTTACTGGAATATAATAATGGCATGGTAAAATGTTTACCAATATAGTAAAATAAAATGACATTGGAAATGAATCAAATAGTATGTCACATTTAATGACACCAAATAATTGCACATAATATCTCGTGGAATCAAAACAGAATTTCCTTCAACTTTATGAAAATCACAACAATTAAACGAAAGCAACTATGGCCATAAATCAATATCAACAAGGGCACTACCGAGGTACCGCCTCGTAGTCCCAAATTATAAATAATTTCACAATATCTCATTTCCTTATACCACCGCGAGAGCCTTCACAATTTATTTAAAGAAAGTATTTTTTTCTTCCCGAAATAGCATCCCGCGTTTTAGCCACCTTTATCACACCGCATGACTTCTAGTAGTCAC
>AWOL01S0001963.1:12665-24161 GCA_000715115.1 Nicotiana otophora | reverse complement strand
CAGCCTTCTTGGGGTACACCCCACACTTATATTTTTCACTCAATGCAGCCTTCTATTTCACACTCTTCACCTTCCACTCAACATTTGCAGCTAGCTTCTCCTTTTCCACCCCTTTCTCTACATCCATCTTGAATGTTAATGTCTCTCCCCCCACTCTAAGCATGAGCTTTTTCTCATGTATATCTAATATTGCTATACTTGTTGCTAATAATGGTCTTCCTAGGATGAGGGGTATCTCCTTTTTCTCTTCCATCTTCACCACTATAAAGTCTACTGGAAATACAAACTTATCCACCCACACTAAGACATCTTCAACTATCTACTCCGGTATTATATGTTTTTGATCTGCCAACTGCAATGATATTGTTGCAGACCTTATCTCTCCAATCGCTTTCCCAAGTTTCCTGCAAATTGACAAATGCATTAGATTCATTGAGGCACCAGAATCACATAAAGATTTATGAAAGTTAAGAGTGCCTAAAAAGCAAGGTATGGTAAAACTCCCTGGATCTCCACACTTTTGTGGGACTTTTTTTCAAGATTGCACTGCAATGCTCTGTGAACTTGACTACCGATGTCTCTTCTATATTCCTCTTCTTTGTAAGGATCTCTCTTTCAAGAACTTTGCATAAGCTTGCATTTGTGAGAGAACTTCGGTGAATGGCAGGTTTACATTAACTTGTCTCGGCATATCTAAAAATCTCTCAAACTGCTTGTCTAATTTTTCTCAATAGAGCTTTTAGGGAAAAGATCGAGAAGGAATGTGCCTGGTATCTTCATTAGAGTCCTACCTCTTGTTTTTCTCTACTCTCTTCTTACCTTTCTTCTTCTTCTTACCATCTTCAATTTCCAGCTTCTCCCCACTTTCTTTTTTAGGTATCACCTCTTTTTGTACTGGAGTGGGATCTTTCAATGCTTTTGTTCTTCTCAAGGACACAACATTTACCATTTCTTTGGGATTCTTTTCAGTATCAGCTGGTAGAGTACGTGGGATTCTTTCAGACAATATATTTGCAATTTGTCTCACTTGTCTCTCCAAGTTACACAAATCTGGTCCAAGTTCTTTAATAGCTACACCATGAACATCTACTCTCTCGTCTTTCTTGATAAATAAATACTTCATCAAATCTTCTAACCGAGCCTAAATTGGATGTTGAGACTGAAACTGCGGCCTCTCCTAAAATTTAGAGTTATGTTGTTGCCATGTATTTGCTATACCCCAGGTGAACTCCATGAAAAATCGAGGTGCTTCTGACACATTGCATTGAAATTATAATTATCCATAGCATTCACTTCTTCTATGGTAGCTTGACACTCATGAGTAGGGTGTCCTCTTTGACATATATCACATGCTGCATGAGGCTCATTATGTATCGAGGCTAAGGTCAAATTCCTTATTTCTATAGTCATGGCATCAAGCTCTACCTACACAGATATGTTAGTATCAACCTGGTGAACATTAGTTGATCTTCTTCTTTCAGCAATCTTCGAGGGCCAGTGATTTGCATCTTCAGATAACTCATCTAGAATTGTGACTATGTCGTATGGAGTCTTTTTCATCAACGGACCTCCAGCTGCATTGCTCAATATTCTACGTAAGGTCGGTGTCAATCCATCCCAAAAGTCCTGAAGTTGCATCCAGAGTTGAACTCCACTATGTTGACATTTTCGCACAATCTCCTTAAACCTCTCCCAAGCTTCAAACACAGTTTCAGTCTCATTCTGGCAGAAGTTATGGATTTCTCTTCTAAACATGCCCGTCCTAGACAAGGAGAAATATTTCGCAAGACATTTTCTGTTGATCTCCTCCCATGTTCTAATTGATCCCTGGGGCAAGCTTCGAAGACAATGCTTTGCATCATCTTTGAGAGTGAAGGGGAATCTTAGGTAAACTCCATCTTGTGACACTCCATTATATTGAAAGGTGTTCATGATCTCCTCGAAGTCCAATAGATGATTGGGGGTGGTCTCACAGTTGCTTCAACCTGAAATTATTAGCTGCAACTGGGGGTGGTCTCACAGTTGATAACCCTTGGCCGGGAGCTATGTTTTCGATTTGGTCTGCACCCAAGGGTTTATTTTGTGCCATTCTCCGAGTCCTCTCTTCTTCATATGCAATTTCTAGATCTCTAATAGCTACTTCTTCAGCATCCCTTGCAGCTTTTTCTCTTCGTTGGGCTGCCTCCATCGCAGTCAAATATACATTATAATCATCTACATCCATATTTTCTTTGGTTAAGGATTTTCCAACCTTCTCTATATTCTCTAGGAGATTTCTTTCCTTCTTCAACTATCGCAGTTGTCTCTCTATTTCTGGCTCGTATGGTTGCACTTCTTTCCTAGATGATCGAGTCATGCACCAATATAACATGTAGCCTGCGCATAGTCAAAGAACACCAACCATAAAAGGAGAAAAATAAAATAAAAAGAAAAATTCCTGAATTAGCACTACAAACTATTTCCAACACTATTGATTGCCAATCCCCGACAACGATGTCAAAATTTGACGAGCGCAAAACACACACTTAAATATGCTTGATAAATGAATATAGCAAAATATAATATCGTATCCATAACGATTGTAATTAAATAGTATTGTTGTAGTTTATAGCTAGATTCCTATCCAAGATGATCAACAATTGAGATTTCTGTAATTAAAACTAAAATTAACGTAGAATCTAAACTTTAGGATAATGACAATCGACGCAAGTAGTGAGCAAAGAAGGTTTTCAATTGGGAGAAGATAGGGTTGATAGGATAGGTGCAAGACAAATGTTGGGGTTTAACTCTAGATAATTCACTTCTAATGTTCAAGTGAGTCTCTCGAATTCACTAGTTTATTAATTTAATTGTTTAGCAGAAACTCCTCTCAGGATTAAGTCTCAACCTCACAAGATAAACTAATTTAAGATCGGTGAAGATATGCATGAGATAGTAGTGGATTGTTCTTTAGGAGAACCTCTCTCAATTATCCTCCTAACTAGGTTTAATCAATAATTCAATTAGCCTCTTTCGATTACTAAGAAGAATTAATGAATTCAACCAACAAGATAGAATGCAAGAATATCACAAGTTTTACCTCTCTCGATTACATGAACAAGTGAATATAGATGCAACAATTAAAACATCCAAAATGATGCTATACATCAAAACAAGAGTTAATATCAACAAACAAGTATCAATACACCAAATCCATAAAACCCTAAAGACAACTACTCCATAAATATGGAGCAATTCATTACAATAATGTTCAAATCAAAGGAAAACATAAAAAGATCCAAACTCTTGTCTTAAGTGAGGATTGAATGATGAAATCCTCGTGCTTTTGCTTCTCCACCTCCTCCTTGGCTTCCTTATGTCTAAGATGTGTCAATAATTCTAAAAATAACATTTTCACATGCATTTATACTTAGTAGGGTAGTGCCCAGACAAAAATACCTTTTCCTGCGCGGAATAGGATTCCATCTCTGTAAAAATTGTACAAGCGCGCCGCATGAGGCGACGCGCCAGGTGGGGCTGTAGTGGGATTGGTTAGAGTGCGTGCAAAATTGACTGCGGTAGAATTGTTTCAGCCGCGTCGCCCCACGCACCGCGGTTGTGTGTTTTTGTCAGAGTGAATCTTTTTTATTGAGTTTTGAAATTCGAATGTGGTTCTCGACCCCTGAACGCGATCCCGGCTTAATCCCCTAGGCTTTTACTCAGACTTCAAAGCTCCAAATAGCTCGATTTCATTCCATAACATCTATATAGCTTGGAATCATTCCTACTAGGAATAAAACACGCAAGTAGTGCAAAACGCTTGCGATTAAAGCTCAAACTCAATTGAAGTACAATAAATTAGAGTGCGATAAGCGACTAAAATAAGGGATTATAGTCTACCATCAGAATGCACGGACAACTCACGTGCCAACAGGATAACTCTCACATAGAAGGCAAGTACACGGGAGTACATTTAAATGGTCAATAACATCAGGATTCATCTTCTTAAACCGATATGGGTGATTTATTTACATGTATGGTTGTACAACTGTTCTAGCACAATTCAAGTAAACAAGCAAGAGTAGAGACAATGAATGTCACATAAGAAACGATCACCACAAAATGTACACGGTCTAACTCATACAGGGTATGCACAACACTACACAAATAACAACAATAACAATGCCCCTATGCCATCACAAGTCATCACAAAGCATTCCACGATATAGCCCACCTTGTCTCGCCACGTGCGCAATAATAAATTAAATGCCCACACTGTCTCGCCGCAAGCACATAATAATATTCTCACCTTGTCTCGCCACATGCGCAAACCCACATATATAGTCCGCCTTGTCACGCAACATGTGCAAATATCAATAGTAACAATAGCACGGATAACTCATGTGTGAACACCCCAACAATCCTCTCAGCAATACCACGTGTGCCAAAACATAACAACACAATAAAATAACTTCACAACATGTGCACATATGCCACAACATNGGACAACTCATGTGCGAACACCCCAACAATCCTCTCAGCAATACCACGTGTGCCAAAACATAACAACACAATAAAATAACTTCACAACATGTGCACATATGCCACAACATTTCCTCAAAACAGTTTCAATACCACAACCACGCATAGCCCTCGGCTCAACAATACTCGGAACAACAGCAATAACAACAATAACACGGGAATACGGCAAGTAAATAATCTCAAGAACTTCAGAACACAAAGAAATGGATGAACGAGCTCACAATGAAAGAGACAACAGAGAATAATAGTTTCATCAAAAATAGCTCAACAAGGGGAGAGATAGCGTGCAACAATGATTTCCACATAACTATAACTCGACGGTAAGAAAGATAGCATGAATCAATGATACTAAATAAGGATAAGTCAACAGTGAAAGGAATAACAATACTCCAATTAAGGTTAAGCAATTACAGAAAAGAGACTAATAAATTCAATTAAGGATAAGCAATTACGGAAAAGATAATAATGTCCTCAATTAAGGATAAGCAATTACGGAAAGAATAATAATAACTTCAATTAACGATAAGCAATTACGGAAAGGATAATAATAAATTTAATTAAGGATAAGCAATTACAAAAAAGATAGCATGGCAATAAAGAGGCAATATCTTCAATTAAGGCACATAAGCATTTAATTGGCAACAAAGGTAAAACATGAATCAATTAATTCCAAATAAGACGCGTAAGGGTAAATTTAGTAAATAGGGGATTTAACACGCTAATACAACTTCATCTAATGAACATAAGAACCTAAGAGCACTAAACAGCCAAACTTCCACAAATAAGCCCGAGTACGTACTCGTCACCTCGCGTACACGGCCTTCACATGACACAATTAGCACAAATGACTCAAATCCTAAGGGGTAGTTTCCCCCGCGCAAAGTTAGGCAATATACATACCTCAAAGAAGCTAGACCGTTACTCGAAGATGTCCTTATCGAGTGGAACAACCTCTGGACGGCTCAAATCTAGCCAAAAAAACATCAAATCATAAACAAAACGCATAGGAAACCGGATAATAAAGCTTTAATCTTTAAAAGAAACTGGAAAATCAACCCCGAGCCCACACCTCGAAACCTGGAAAAATTCATAAACTTCGAACACCCATTCAATTACGAGTCCAACCATACTGATTTCATCTAATTCCGACTCTGAATCGATGTTCAAAATCCAATTATTCTCTTCAGAAAACGTTTTTGATAAAAGGTCCCGAATATCCAATCGAAACGTGGATTAATTCAAATATGAACTTATGTAATTATACTAAAATGAAAAAATTATAGTTTTTTACTGATCCCCATGAAAACACGAGATGAACGCCACAAATATCACCCCAATCGGAGCTCTAGAACTCAAGATATGCCCAAAATACTAAATAATCTCAGTTAGATTTTTTTAATACACATGGAATTTCATTTCCGCGCCCAAAACTCCGCACCTGCGGTCTGCCAGCTGTAATTTCTGCATTTGCAGACCATTTTTTGCACCTGCGGGGTCGCAGATGCGGACCCAACTTCGCATCTGCGAAGCACCACAAACAACTCTCTTCTCCGACACTAAAATGAGCATAACTCGCTCATACAATGTCCAAATTCAACAATGTTGTTGCAATGGCTCTGTAATTACGATAGTGATCTAATGCTTCAATCAAAACAGCAATTGGAGGTCATTTTCTTAATGTGGTAGCATTTATGCTTGAAGAAACGACATCGAAACATAAAGAATGAGCGCAACACAACCCAAACCTATCTGAAACTCACCCGAGCCCCTCGGAACCCCGTCCGAATATACCAATAAGTCCCAACACATAACGCGGACCTGCTCTAGGCCTCAAATCATATAAAAAATATCAGAAATATGAATCACACCATAAATCCAACTTAATAAACCTATGAACTTTCAACTTCTACAACTCGCGCCGAAACATATCAAATCAACCCAGAATGACGTCATATTTTGCATGCAAGCCTCAAATGACGTAAAGGAGCTTATTCAACTCTCTGAATCGCAATCCGAGCCCCATATCAACAAAGTCAACTCTCGGTCAAACCTCTTAACCTTCCAAAACTTCAACTTTTCAATTTTCGCCAAAATGCTTAAATTATCCTACGGCCCTCCAAATCCAAATCCAGACGCACGCCTAAGTCCAAAATCAACATACAAAACTATTGTAATCATCAAAATGCCATTTCGGAGTCGTCTATACAAAAGTCAAACTCCGGTCAACTCTTACCATTTAAGCTTCTAAAACAAGAATCCTTCTTCGAAATTGATCCCGAATCATCCGAAATCCGAACTGCACCACACACGCTAGTCATAATATAAAACACAAAACTGCTCGAGACTTTAAGCCGGCAAAGGGGACGCTAATTCTCAAAATGACCGATCGGGTCATTATCTTCTCCCCCTCTTAAACAAACATTCATCCTCGATCGTGCCAAGAATCATTCCGAAGTCATCAATCAGTGAGTGAACAAACCATACATATACCCACGGGTGACCACACGTCACCCCAAATCCACGTAAGCCCGATAACACCACCTCAACTGAAGATTTTTCCTTCCACCAATACCAATAGGCCTTAGAACAAAATTTCTCACCATCCAGTTGTTTCCACAAGACCTGATTCCTACATCAACACACGGTATCAACCTCAACCCGCTACAATATCATATGTATACACTCACCAAATACAAACACACGACCTAACACACTACACATATGTCCATAACAACATTTCTAATCACAATAGTCGTCCATACTCAAACCTAATGTCGCGCCCCTTTTTGTTTTCTCGCGAAAGCGGGCTTCGACATTGGGACAACTCTTTTGAGTGGGAGATAAAGTGTCATAAGAAGAAGAGTCGCCACCTAACGAGTTTTAAGGTACGTTAGGGCACCTATTGTGCAGATAACTAAGTTCGACTAGTCAACGTCACCAAAGATCGGGTAAGGGCTCAAATTATCTCAAAGAGAAGGTGTTAGGCACTCTTCGAGGTCCACAACTGTGGGTCCCGGCCGAACTTAAAACTATGTGGATTATAATTAGGCAAGATGATTAAATAACAAAGAGAACTAAAGGTCAAAGAGTTTCATTATAACACAATGAGAATTGGTACAAATCTTAAGGACTACAAGGATACAACTATAAAAGTCTATATTAGATGACCAAGTGTATAAAGAGAAAAGAGGGGTCCAAAGTTTTTTAGCCTAAAGGATCACCCTGTGCAATATAAATAGTACTTCGCAACTCCTTTTAGATAGGAGTTGCTCATATTATTCGGAGGGCACAGACTATCATCTCCTACTACCCGATTACTACGTTCAAGTTGTTTACTTAAAGCATTCTAATTCAATTCCAGGTCCCCTCCCATGCGTGCACTACCNAATCACACCGTAAATCCAACTTAATAAACCTATGAACTTTCAACTTCTACAACTCGCGCCGAAACATATCAAATCAACCCAGAATGACGTCATATTTTGCATGCAAGCCTCAAATGACGTAAAGGAGCTTATTCAACTCTCTGAATCGCAATCCGAGCCCCATATCAACAAAGTCAACTCTCGGTCAAACCTCTTAACCTTCCAAAACTTCAACTTTTCAATTTTCGCCAAAATGCTTAAATTATCCTACGGCCCTCCAAATCCAAATCCAGACGCACGCCTAAGTCCAAAATCAACATACAAAACTATTGTAATCATCAAAATGNTTTACTTAGGCTGCTCAAAATGATAAAACTAAGTGACATTCAAAACAAGTAGGACTTCACGTAATGGTAGTTAAAGGCCCAAGTTAGCAACCATACGTAAAACTAATGCACGGAGACAGATTGTACATTAGGTAGTAAATAACCCAAAATTAAGGCAAATTAAAATCATTGAGCCTTATAGACATGGTTTCTATGTGACATTCATTTTAAGCGCACATGCAGTGCTGATTATGTTGGAACACTGAATTTACAAACTATAGGTATTACAATTCCTATAGGCATAATCTCTAAATAAGGGAATAAAGTCGTTTGAAATCTTCAAATAATTACCCGCGTTTGATTTTATTAGCATACTTTCTANTTTAAGCTTCTAAAACAAGAATCCTTCTTCGAAATTGATCCCGAATCATCCGAAATCCGAACTGCACCACACACGCTAGTCATAATATAAAACACAAAACTGCTCGAGACTTTAAGCCGGCAAAGGGGACGCTAATTCTCAAAATGACCGATCGGGTCATTATNTAACAACATCCAATAGGCAGGATTTCTATGAGTTGGTAATTGAAACTGATTCTATAATACTTTGCCCCTATAGGCAGGATTTCTTGGATATCTACTAGTGTGAAACACATGAGAGTCAAAATAACAAATAGAACACATAAGTCTTACAGGCTTGATATCTACCCATTGTGCGAGAATTAAAGTACCCTGCCTCTTTTATTAATCACCCCGTCTGTTCAATTATAAGATTATTACAGACCCATAATTAAATCTGAATAATTACGTAAGCAGACCACTATTGGCCCAATGATAGGCCTAATACAGATAACCCAGTATATTCCAGGCCTTCGACAGCTCCAGTAGCCTCGAATTCCCAGTCATAAGATCTTTTTAATAAGTCTGGATCCAATAGACAAGCCCAACATCAAATAGAACCAAATACAAGGCCCAAATGAAAGACATGGCCGCACAAGCATTAAACTATGTGTTGAATAAATTGAACAGAGTAGAAAGTCCGCATACTTATTTCCCAGGACAATAAAGCATAAGCAAATTCGTGTGCCATGTTCGCAGGACACACACAAGGAAATTCATATTTGCATTTTGGACATGATTGACAACAGACTATTATTAAAGAGGTTTTAAACACAGACGTGGTCAAAAGAAACTTAATATAATTTTAAGTGGGGGATCTAATTATGAAAAGTTGAAGGATCAACAGAGCATAGTCTTAATAGAGTAGTTTTAGCATAAAGAATGACAATATAAGTTCAAACAACTGAAAGAGCAGTATGTGCAACATTAGTAGTGTTGAGGAGGCATATCACTTAGATCAACATGGCAAGCATGCATGCTTAGTTTTCAGAATAATAGGATGATAGCAAAGCACAAATAAGCCTAAAAGAGACNAGAATAACAGGATGATAGCAAAGCACAAATAAGCCTAAAAGAGACTCAAAACTAGGAGATTAAGGCATGAAGGTCTAACAAAGTTATAGTCCGAGAATGGAAAGTAAACAAACAAGTAGGCATGGTTTATAACAGTCGATAAGAATCTTAATTACAAAGGATTCTAAGTCCAAAGATCATGGTAGAAAAGATATGTCAATCTTAAGGTCATAGGATAGACAAACTTTAGAGCTTAAGCCAGTCATAATGGTAAAACCAAGTGTATTGGGGTTTAACTAGAAACCTCGCAATACTGCAGAACGCAGGATTGACCAAATACCAATATAGAAATATATTAGGCTAAAACATTGAGACAATAATGGACACATAAGGTTCATGTAAGCAAAAGAGAAGTAGAACATGCATTAGGGATTCATTGGAAAGAAATTCACTCAATCAAATTCTGGGCAGGAGATAACATCCTTAAGAAATGCAAAAATGAAGGCAAGTCATGAGGAAAGGCTTTTGAAGAGCAGCTAGTAATCAGAGTCGCATAACAAGGTGAGAATAATCATAAATTATTCAATTGCGCACATATAACATGCATGAAACCCAGAATTCAAGTAGGTTCAGATAAACAGGGGCAAGGATAATGAAATCAAATACGAAGATGAACATGAACATAGGTAAACAATATCGTATTGATTCACAAAAATCAGAATGTCATGAACCCCAATAAAAGAGAATAAATTGCCAGAGTCTTATTACTCACCAATTTGCAGAATTAACGAGCTAATAAGGCAGAGATTAAGAACTAAAAATGTGCTTCTCAGTAACATCGAGAGAATAGGAAAAATCCCAAATTTCTTAGTGCGTCAGAGTTCCCAAGGGCTTCAAATGAACCTAGGGAAGTGCTCACACTGAGAGAGGTTGAATAATAGAATTTCGGTGGCCTTGGATTTCAACCGGCCAAAGTCTCAAATTTTAGAGTAGTGTAGCGAGTGGGAGTGAGAGAATAACAGTGATTAAGGTTGGTTTAAGGGGATTTAAGGGAGGGGTTTATATAGTAGTTAAATCAGACAAGTAAATAAGGAAACAAGTCAATCAAACATAAACAAGGAAAAGAAACATATGCATGCAATCATAAAGCAGCAAGTAAAGGAAAGAACTCGAAATTCAAACCCTAATTAGGGTTCAATGTTTGAAAATCCGTCTAATGGTATGAGAAATCAACAATACTTCCATTTATATGGACGAGCTATTATACATATCTTCGCGATTGAAGTTGAACGGGCCCGAATCTGAAAGATGGTACTTGCCAAGTTTAGGCAAGTACTAAGTAATACCATAGTCTTGCAAGTAACAACGAGGTAACACGTAAAAGGTAAATAAAGCATAGAAATAATGCATGATTTGCTTGGATTTGGAGAAGATTGGGGAGGCGGCTAGGGTTTCTGAAGGAGGGAGAAGGAGAGATGAGAGAATACAGAGACGGCGGGGGTGTGGGATTTGTCTCTAGGGTTTGGAGTTTTTGGGGTATAATGGGAGGTAGGGATTTATTATGCGTCGTTGATCGTTTCAGATCAACGGTTGAGATTGAATAGGAAACTGGTCGGGTCAGAAGGTAATGGGTCATTTGGTTGGGCTGCTGAGGTTTGTGGGCAAAGTTTGGTCCGAAACTTGGACTTATAATTGGGCTTCTAATTAAATACATGAAATTTATACAAAACTAATTTATAAAAATACTTAATAAATAAATAAATATATTATTTATGCACTAAAATGATTTAAAAAAATAATTTAGCATTATAAAAATATAAAATGCTATTTTGACACAAATAATGTAATAAAAGATCACTTATGTATGAATA
>AWOL01S0001963.1:0-10507 GCA_000715115.1 Nicotiana otophora | reverse complement strand
AAAACTTAAAACATGGCGCGTGTGAATATGTGTATATATATATATATATATATATGGGTTATTACGAAAGTTTAAACGTGATGCAAATTCCCTTTGGACCATGAAGATTGTCTTTGGACGGTGAGGATGATGTCCTTAGACCACGACGTCCTGGGCCATGAAGCGTATGATAAGGGATTCACATGCCATGAAATTGTGTCCTCGGGCCATGAGGATGGTACCTCTGGACTATGGCGCCTTTGAATAATGATGTTCAATTTTGAGAGATCCTTAGGCCATGGAATGGTGTCTCCCGGCTACGAGGATAATGTCTTCGGACTATGATGGCCTTTGGACAAAATGGTGATGTTTCAGCCCATGAAATTGAAAGATATGCTTCCTGGTCATAATCGATGATAAGACAAGACAAGGCTTATTCTTGTGTGAGATGAGGCGGCGCTTAGCCCTAGATGACCAAAGAGATAGTGTTGGGTCTTAGGTAGCGTAGTGGAGATAGTATTTAGTCTCACGCAAGGATAGGCAATGCTTAGCCTTATGCAATTAGGTAGGCAGTGCTTAGCCTCATCCAAGAACAGGAGACAATGCTTAGTCCAATGCAGGGAAAGGTAGTGCTTAGCCTTATGCAATTAGGGAGGCAGTACTTAGCCTCATGCAAGAAGAAGAGACAATGCTTAGTCTCATGCAGGGAAAGGCAGTGCTTAGCCTTATGCAATTAGGGAGGCAGTACTTAGCCTCATGCAAGAAGAAGAGACAATGCTTAGTCTCATGCAGGGAAAGGCAGTGCTTAGCCTTATGCAATTAGGGAGGCAGTACTTAGCCTCATGCAAGAAGAAGAGACAATGCTTAGTCTCATGCAGGGAAAGGCAGTGCTTAGCCTTATGCAATTAGGGAGGCAGTACTTAGCCTCATGCAAGAAGAAGAGACAATGCTTAGTCTCATGCAGGGAAAGGCAGTGCTTAGCCTTATGCAATTAGGGAGGCAGTACTTAGCCTCATGCAAGAAGAAGAGACAATGCTTAGTCTCATGCAGGGAAAGGCAGTGCTTAGCCTTATGCAATTAGGGAGGCAGTACTTAGCCTCATGCAAGAAGAAGAGACAATGCTTAGTCTCATGCAGGGAAAGGCAGTGCTTAGCCTTATGCAATTAGGGAGGCAGTGCTTAGCCTTATGCAATAAGAGGAGACAATGCTTAGTCTCATGCAAAGAAAGGCAGTTCTTAGCCTTACGCAATTAGGACGGCAATGCTTAGCCTCATGCAAGAAATGGAGACAATGCTTAGTCTCACGCAGGGAAAGGCAATGCTTAGCCTTATGCAATTAGGGAGGCAGTGCTTAGCGTCATGCAAGAAGAGGAGACAATGCTTAGTCTCATGTAGGGAAAGGCGGTGCTTAGCCTTATGCATTTACGGAGGCAATACTTAGCCTCATGCAAGAAATGGAGACAATGCATAGTCTCATGCAGGGAAAGGCAATGCTTAGCCTTATGGAATTATGGAGGCAATGCTTAGCCTTATGAAAAAAATGGATACAATGCTTAGTCTCATGTACGGAAAGGTAGTACTTAGCCTTATGTAAGAAAGAAATGATCAGGTGCGAGAGAGTAAAGTATTTCTTAGCTTAATGTGTTGCGTTTGGCAACCTTGTCGTTATGAAATAGTGATTTTTTGTGTGTATATATTTGCGAATATTCCTGTTGTGTTCGTTATGGCTGCATTCAAAGTAAAGTATTTGCCAATATTCATGCTCTTGACTCCTTGCTTCCCCTTCACTCTTGTCTTGCAGTCCTGTTTGAGTTACCCTGGGTAGCGTCGGGTTGTCATGGAAACAATGTTTTTCGAAAAATATCTATGCATTTGAAAATTATTTGCAAAATATATAGTTGCTTGAAATGTATTGTACTATATGAGATAAACTAATTTAGATGAACCGGTGACTGTGACACATTTCAGAGACATTGCGACCTCCTTGCCTTAGAATTTTGAGGGCTCCCCTCAGAATTCTGCCCCAATTTAAAATGCAATACTTTTGGCTGTTCCACATACGACGAAGTTTGCTGAACTTGCAATCTTGCCCCAGTTTCTGATCATGGGAAAATGAAGATTTTATTAAGATGTGACCGAACCCATAGGGCTAGCTACATATCCCCTCTTAAACAGGAATCAGGTCAAGCGTAGTTCAGTTTCATCAAGTGAAGAAGTGCGAACATTCCTAAACATAGTATCTTTTGACAGCATCCGGGTTGATAAGTTTTGGCCAAATCTCTCCATCCATTTATCCACGTATGAGTGCTCCTCCTATTAATACTCGATGAACCATGTAGGGGCCTTGCCAGTTGGGTGAGAACTTCCCCTTGGCTTCATCCTGATGTGGGAAGATCCGCTTTAACACCAACTGCCCCGATGTGAATTGCCTTGGTATGACCTTTTTGTTGAAAGCTCTTGCCATTCTGTTCTAGTATAGTTGACTGTGACATACTGCATTCATTCCCTTTCCATCAATGAGAGCCAGTTGTTCATAGCAGCTCTGCACCCCATTTTGCATCGCTGAGCTCGGCAGGAATAACTACTTCAGTGCCATAAAACAATAGGTAAGGAGTTACCCCAGTTGATGTGTGAACCGTGGTACGATACCCGAGCAGAGCAATTGGTAACTGCTCGTGCCATTGCTTGTAATTATCTACCATTTTCCTTAATATCTTCTTGATGTTCTTGTTGGCGGCTTCTACAACTTCATTCATTTGCGGCCTGTATGCCGTTGAATTCTTATGCTTAATCTTGAAAGTTTCACACATGGCCTTCATTAGGGCACTGTTGCGATTGACGGCATTGTCGGTGATGATTGACTCTGGCATTCTAAATCGACAAACAATGCAATCCCGAACAAAATCTGTGACAACCGTTTTAGTTCCACCTTTGTAAGATACGGCTTCGACCCATTTTGTGAAATAATCTATGGCCATTAGAATGAACATATTCCCATTTGAAGAACCGGGTTCGATTTGACCGATGACATCTATGCCCCAAGCGGAGAAAGTCTAGGATGCACTTGTTGCATTGCGTTCATTGGGTGGCACTCGTATCATATCAGTATGTATCTGGCATTGGTGACATTTCTGAATATACTTGATGCAGTCTGTTTCCATAGTCATCCAAAAATACCCTGCTAAGACAAAGCCATTCATGTGCGGTCCGCAAGTTCTGGCATGTATTTCCTCGAGCAATCTGGATGCTTCCTTGGCATCGACGCACCGTAGTAACCCCAAGTCAGGAGTTCTTCTATACATAATGCCTTCGCTTTGAAAGAAATGGTTGGCTACTCTTCGAAGCATGCGCTTCTGAGTATGGGTAGAGTGCTCTAGATATTCTCATTTTGCCAAATATTCCTTGATGTCATGGATCCACGGATTTCCATCGCTCTCTTCTACAACATGAGCACAATAAGCTGGTTGTTTATGAATTCCTATTGGGACAAGATCGATGAAGTTCTTGTTTGGGTGTTGTATCATGGAAGATAGAGTGGCCAATTCCTCTGTGAACTCATTTTGAATTCTCGAAACATGTTTGAATTCTATCTTTGTGAACCTTTTGATGAGAAAATATGGCAATATTTTGGTGTTCTTTGTAGCCCATTCTCCTAAAACCTGATGCACCAACAGATTGGAATCTCCAATTACCAACAGCCCCTGAACATTCATGTCAATGGCCAACCTGAGTCCTAAGATGCAGGCCTCATACTCTACTATGTTGTTGGTGCATGGAAACCTGAGTTTTGCGGATACCGGATAGTGTTGGCCGGTCTCTGATACAAAAACAACTCCAATACATACTCCTTTGATGTTTACAGCTCTGTCGAAGAAAATTCTCCAACCATCATAAGCTTCGGTGATATCTTCTCCGACGAACGACACCTCCTCATCGGGAAAATACTTTTTCAATGATTTGTATTCTCCGTCTACAGGATTTGCTGCTAGATAATACGCCAATGCTTTCCCTTTGATCGCCTTTTGAGATACATAGACTATGTCAAACTCACCCAACAATATTTTCCACTTTGCTAGCTTACCCGTAGGTATGGGTTTCTGAAAGATGTATTTTAGCGGGTCCATCCTTGATATGAGATATGTACTGTATGCACAGGAATAATGCCTCAACTTCTGAGATGTCCATGTCAAAGCACAGCAGGTACATTCAAGCAAAGAGTACCGGGCTTCGTAGGGTGTGAATTTCTTGCTTAGACAATATATCGCCTGCTCCTTTCTTCTAGTATCATCTTGTTGTCCCAGAACGCAGCCATAAGCTCCATCCAATACAGACAAATAAACCAACAAGTGTCATTCTAGTTTTGGTGCGACCAAAATGGGTGGTTTAGATAAATACTCCTTGATTTGGTCGAAGGCTTTATGGTATTCTTCAGTCCAGCTTATTGCAACATCATTCCTCAGAATCTTGAATATCGGCTCACATATCATGGTTGATTGTGCTATGAAGCGACAGATGTAATTAAGACGCCCTAAAATGCTGATCACGTCTTTCTTATTCTTCGGAGGTGGCAAGTCTTGGATTGCTTTGACTTTTGATGGGTCTAACTCATTCCCTCTGCGACTGACGATGAATCCTAACAATTTTCCGCCAGGGACTCCGAAAGCACACTTTGTAGGATTTAGTTTTAGATTATACCTTCGAAGATGATCGAAGAATTTCCTCAGCTCCTCTATGTGATCTGTACTCCTTTTGGATTTGATGATAAAGTGATCCACGTACACTTCTATCTCTTTGTGTATCATGTCGTAGAAAATAGTTGACATGGCTCTCATGTAGGTGGCTCTGGCATTCTTCAGACTAAATGGCATCATTTTATAATAATATATTGCCCATCGTGTGAGGAAGGCTGTCTTTTAAGCATCTTCCTCATCCATCCAGATCTGATGGTATCCCGCAAAGCAATCTACAAAGGATTGGAGTTCATGTTTGGCACAGTTGTCGATCAATATGTGTATATTAGGCAACGGGAAATCATCTTTGGGACTTGCTCTGTTTAGATCTCGGTAGTCAACACATACTCTAACTTTCCCATCTTTTTTCGAAACTGGCACAATGTTGGCCAACCAAGTTGGGTACTTGACCACTCTAAGAACCTTGGCTTTGATCTGCTTGGTAACCTCCTCTTTTATCTTCAAACTCCTTTCCCCATGGTTTGAATGGTAAGGTCTTCCTCCTCCTCCTCCTCCTCCTCCTCAACTATCGCACTACAATCCATATCTTTTTCATCCAGAAATAGTTTCCTCACGCCAGCTAAGACTTTATCTTCCTCAGATCCCCACATTATGTCAGCTTGATGAAATGTCTGGTGCAGAGGTGGTACTGGTTGTTCCGGTGGATAACAAGGACCTCGCCATGGCGGCGACCAATCCCTGGTATTCTTGCCAAGTATATCCATATCCGAGCCTAAAGGTTGTGCCATGACGCTGCAGTTGTACGGGTTTGGTGATCCCTTAGAGGTTTTTTTCGAGACCCTTTCCAGGTTCATATCCTGTCCATATTAATATGCTTTCTCTCTTGTTACTCCACCATCAATCCTTTTCAATTGCGTTGACTTGCTCAATGCGATGGTACATTTCTCCACCCAGCTTCTTCCTATCCTCGATGACTGGAACAGTCCGATTGGTGTAGATGGGGTTGATTCCATCCCCTTGGATAATCACTTCTTGATGATACCATTCAAACTTTACAGCCTGATGCAGAGTAGAAGCCATTGCCCCATTGGCGTGTATCCAGGGTCGTCCAAATAATAGATTATAAGTAGCAGATATATCCAGCACTTGGAACTCAACATCAAACCAGGTCGGGCCCATTTCTAGGTTGAGGTTGATTTCTCTGATCGTGGCTCTTTGGGATCCATAAAATGCCTTTACATTCATACTTCCCATCCGTATCTCGTACAGGCCTTTACCCAACCTCTTTAGAGTAGTCAATAGGCATATATTGAGACTTGAACCCCCATCTATCAAGACCCTGGAGATGAACTTATCCACAATTCGCACTGTGATGTGTAATGCCCTATTATGACTTAGTCCTTCTAGTGGTAATTCATCCTCATGAAAGGTGATTTTGTGGCTATCCAGTACCTTTCCGACCATGTTCGCCATCTCCCCACTAGTGATGTTAGTGGGTACATAAGCTTCACTCAGCACTTTCATCAAGGCATTCCTGTATGTCTCAGAGTATTGCAGCAGTGACAAGATGGATATCTGAGCGGGAGTTTTGTTCAGATGATCGACGATAGAGTATTCCCTTGCTTGTACTTTTCTCCAAA
The DNA here is from genome assembly GCA_000715115.1 of Nicotiana otophora. Lineage (NCBI taxonomy): Eukaryota > Viridiplantae > Streptophyta > Magnoliopsida > Solanales > Solanaceae > Nicotiana > Nicotiana otophora. The sequence continues at coordinate 4,198 of AWOL01S0001963.1, read as the reverse complement.
GGACATCAGGGCTGGTCTCAACAGCAAGCGGCTTAGATGCAGCTTCCTTGCCTCTTTCTCCCAAGTGTTCAAGTGTATAAACTCTGCCAATTCTAGTCTTGCCTTGCGCCACACATATTTCCACCATTTTTGTTTTTCCTTTCCTCATTGCTTCCGCAACATAATCCCATGGGATAGCTTCATACTTGAAAGATGACGTGGGAGCTACCATCACAGTGAAGGGTGTGGTTACCTCGACTTCAAATAGTGCTGGTGTGGTTACCTCAACTTCAAACGGTGCTTGGGTTTGTTCCACAATGGGTGTGAGGGTGACCGGATATGATTGAGGATCATATCCCTCTCGAATGAGTCCAATTGACCCTTCCAGATCCCATTCCTCGTCAGTCTCTATCACGTTCACTCCCTCACCTCTGTGATCCGGGAAAGAATTGTTACGAATATTTGGTGCAGCTTCTTTTGCCTGTATGACCATGTTGTCAATCAGTGTCTGAATCTTGTCTTTCAGTGTGCGACACTCATGAATTGTATGTCCCTTCATGCCTTAATGATAGGCACATGTCTTGTTGGGTTAATCCACTGAGAGGAGTTCTCCATAGCAATGGCAGGGATGGGAGTGACATAACCAGTAACCTTCAATTTCTCATATAATTGGTCTATGGGCTCAGCGATTGGGGTGTATTGTCTAGGTGGTCTGCAGTGGAAGTTTGGTCATAGTTTTTGGTAGTTTTGGCAGGCGGGTGGTGGTGAGTGGTAATATGCAGGTTGGGTATTTTAGGCATGGTAGATAGTAGCATGTTGTTGGTATCTCGGTGATGAAGGCTGGTTTGTGGGTGAAGGCGTTTAGTATATAAGTGGCGGTGTTGGGTATGCGAGAGGAGACTTAGGACCCTGGGCCACCATTAGGGCTCCCACATCTTTCTTTATTGAAATACCTCCCAATTGCAAGGCTTTATTTATGGCATGCTGTGTTTCGAAATTCGTAACTATCCCACTTTTAATCCCTTCTTTTATTCTTTCTCCTAGCTTGATGATGTTAGAGAATTTGTGGGTTTCAATAACCATAAACCTTTCATAGTACTGTGGGTCTTGAGCTCTGACAAAGATCTTATTCATTTGTTCTTCTTCAAGTGCTGGTCTTACTTTCCCGACTTAAGATCTCCACCGAGTAGCATATTCGCGAAAGGTTTCTGTTGGTTTCTTCTTGAGGTTTTGAATGTAGAAAGCATTTGGTGCATTTTATGTGTTGAACCTGAATCTGTCCATGAAATCTAACCCCATTCTTACCCAATTAACCCACTTCTTCGGGTTCTAACTGATATACCAAGACAACGCATCTCTGGTGAGGCTTCGCATGAATAGTTTCATACGGATTCGTTCATCTTTGCCCAAACCTACAAGTTTGTCACAATATGTCCTCAGATGCACTTTCGAATCACCAATCCCATCAAACATTTCAAATTTGGGAGGTTTGTACCTTTCCAGCAGCTCTACATCTGGCTGAATGCACAAGTCCTCATAATTTAAACCTTCAATGCCTTTACCACATTCTACACTCTGAACTCTGCCAGTGAGCTTCTTGAGTTTTTCTGCCATGTTCCTAATGAGCATGTCTTTCTTGGTTAATTCAGGTATGCATAGGGTTTGTTGTGGGGTGTGGAGTAAGGTCTCCACATATATCAGGTTGCTTTGGTAGACTCCGGGAATCTGGGCATAAGGGTAATCATTTGTTGAGTTTTGGAGGTCAGGAATGGGTAGTGGTATATTCTTGGGTGTATGATAAGTGGTAGTCTGTGGGTATTGGGTTGAGTGGTGATGATATTGTTGCAGAGTTGGTATTGGAGGAGGATTAGGATTTCGGGGAGGTGTAGGGTACTGGTGTGGTGCAGGAGGGCTTGGTGGCGGGTTTTGGTTTTGTGGGTTTTGTGGTGCTTGGTTCTGGGTATTTGGATTTTGTTATCTCAGCTATAGTAGCGCTGTCCTTCCTGATACCACTTAAATCTTCCATTTTCTCTTTTTTTTGCTGTTGCCCTTAGGATCACTTGGTGGAGGAGGAGGTGGAGGACCTCTGGATCTAGTGTGATATGCTTACGATGCCAGTATCCACGAACCAACCTTGGGGAATGGGAATAATCAAAAAGAAGAAAAGTAAAAGGTAACCAAGTTAGTAAGGGGTATTGAAAGAATGATTGCAATATTTAACGTGTTTTGCAAAATCATGTAATAATTCACGTCCTAATTTGGGGACCTCGTTGTGCCTGAAGTAGGCCTAAGCGACACATAGACTGAGAGAAAATTGATGCCAATAATTGCGTCATTTCATTAATGTGAAAATGAGCCAAACCTTCACTAAATCGACAATAATAATAAAGTTACTAATGAAATTTAGCCTTATTACAATTGAAATCTATAACTAGGCTAGAAAACAATAAAGGACATTATTTGCTAGTCTACTTGGTTCCTGAAGGACCTTCTCCGTGCTTGGCTCTTTTGACTCCATCAATCAAGTTCCCCAAGTCGCGCATATCCAATAATAAATAAGCTTTTGCTAGATTCCCTCCTTCACTGCCATCTGTGTTCTGACAATCCACAAGCCTCTTTCTCATCTTTCCCTCAAGCTCCATCAATCCTTATTCTAGATATTCCAATCTCTCGGTGGACTTAGTGGCAATTTCCTTCCATTCATTAATTGCCTCCATGTCCACTTTATGTTGTTCTAGATGTCTAGCTTCAGACTCAAAAACCCTTTTGCGAAGCCTTCTATACTTGACATGTGCCTCAGCAGCATTATCGATGATCTTATTTTCCAAATTGACCACTGGCTTGACATCTCCCGCTATATCGTCTACCAACCATGATGGATAGAAATATACATGACCAGTATGGTACCTGTCTGGCTCGATAGTCTCTCTTTCTACAATGACCTTCTGGTTCCACATATGTTGCGCCTCGAACATGAAATGAAAGATGTCCCCTTTGAAATCTGCCTTGTACTGGACCATGTTGGAAACCCGAGGTATGACCTATTTTCTTCCTGCTTGTCTCATTATCCTTATTGGAACATAAGGATAAATTCCTCGCAACCCAATCAATACCGAATGAGTAGTATCTCTCGACCTAATGATGAACTCACTGCTAGGGAACTACTCAAACATCCAATGTACCTTCTTGTCTGTCAAACATCCGGGCTGTGCGAACCTATCTAGGATGAATGTCATTTTTTTTGGATGTTGGTAAGCTATGTAGTCATTCAATGGCCATCACAGAAGCTCTTGACGATATTCTCCCCCCTGAAAGTGTTCCAATAACCAGACTTGCAATAATAGATTACAACCTTCAAAATGTCCGAACCCCTGCTTGCACCGATCTAGAGTGCGGTACAGTTCAGCTAGGATCATAGGAATGATGGTGTAGGTTTGCCCCTCCATGCCTTCCATTAAAGTTCTTGCAACCATAGCTAAACGAGTGTAAATCCTTCCCCCTTTCATTGGAAATATCAACAAACCTAAGAAGCAGATGATGAATACATAGACTCGGCGGTGCGTCCAACCTAGGGAGGTAATGGAAAGTTCCTCATGATGAAGACGGTACGATTTACTATGCCCATAACGCTCATAGAGTAACCCAAAAGGGATGTAGGATTTCTTTAAGCGAAGCAATTCTTAATTTTTCTTATAACATCTTTAGAAAACCACGAGGGGTGCGATTCTCCAGTACTAGTAACCTCAGACTATCCCATGGCAGCTTAGCAAAACCTCCTATTTCTTCTAAGAGAGGAGTCATTTCTATGTCACCAAATCGGAAGCCTACTCTTTTTTCATCCCAGAACATGGTAGCAGCCTCAATCAAAGCACTATTTGGTTGGATATTAAGCAAAGACGGCAAGTCACCAAGTACATTTAACATATGATTCTTGTCGCAAGGCGCAAGGTCTTTCCATCAGTCATGTAGCAGAGGTGGGATGTTTTGGACCATGCTAAACCTGTGGATTTTGTGTTTCATTTTCTGCAAACAAATAAAGTTAGCCCTTTCCCCCTCCAGATTCGACCACTTACACAATAATGATCAACATACTGGCATATTTTCTCCAAGTAATGCACATAATATGGTTGCGCCCATTGGGATTATGGAAATCCCGTCGGGCTTTGGACAAGTCTTATCTTAGCGGGCTATTACATTAATAAAGTTTTAACCCATACTA
>AWOL01S0001958.1:6389-43604 GCA_000715115.1 Nicotiana otophora | reverse complement strand
TTATGATTAAAAATAATTTATGATTTTTCAAGTAAGCAGGCAAACAATTAATTTGATGACGTACAAACACTCAATTCACATAACAAACAATTTAAGGGTTCTATTCCCTCAAGTCAAGGTTAACCCCGACACTTACCTCGCTTTGCAAATTCCAATCAATTATTCAACCGCAACTTTTCCTTTTAAATTTGCCTCTGAAAACTTCAAATCTATTCACAAACAATTCAATATATTCAATACTAATCATAGGAATTAATTCCATATGAATTTATAATTTTTCCGGATAAAAATCCGGAATTCATTAAAATATTCGGCAGTGGGACCCATGTCTCAAATCCCAGAAAAACTCACGAAATCCGAACACCCGTTCCGATACGAGTTCAACCATACCAAATTTGTCCAATTTCGATATCAAATAGACCTTCAAATCTAAATTTTTCATTTTTGTAAAGTTTTACAACAATTTCAATTTCTTCCATCTAAATCCGAAATAAATGATCAATATAGACATGGATTTGTGAAATATAATCACTTTATGATAAAGAACACTTAGCCAGTTCACAGTCGTGAAAATCCCCCTTGAAATCGCCCAAATCCGAGACTTAAAACTCAAAAATGAGTAAAAATGGCTAAGACCCGATTTTATGTATTCTGCCCAGCGTCTTCGCATTTGCGGGCTATATTTTCGCACCTGCGGTCTCGCATTTGCGAGACAAAGCTCGCATTTGCAAAGTGGGGCTACCAGGTGAGGTTTCGCACCTGCGGACAAAATGTCGCACCTGCGACGTCCGCTTCTGCGCAAAGGGCCACACCTGCAAAGACCGCATCTGCGATGGAAGTCTCGCTTCTGCGAGCTCGCACCTGCGGTCAAAATTCCACAGGTGCGATTACACCAGAACTCAAAATTTTAGATTTTTCTTAAGTCCAATTCTTGTTCCGATTTTGATCCGTTTCACTCTCGGGGTACTCGGGACCCCGCTCGAATATACCAACAAGTCCCGTAACATAATACGAACTGACTCGGGGTCTAAAATCACGTCAAACAAGACTGAAATTATAATTCACTCCCCGATTCGAACTTTGAGTTTTAAACTTTCAATTTGCAAATCTCGTGCCAAAACATATTAAATGAATCCGGAATGACTTCAAATTTGGCACACAAGTCATAAATGACATAACAGAGCTGTTCAAATTTCCAGAATCAGGTTCCGGCTCCGATATCAAAAAGTTAACCCCGTAGTCAAACTTGGAACATTTAGCCTTTAAATTGCTAGTTCTGTTAAATGGTCATAACTTGAGCTAGGGACCTCCAAATTAAATTCCGGGCATACGCCTAAGTCCCAAATCACGACACGGAGTTACCGGAACTATCAAAACATTGATCCGGGTCCATTTACTAAAAATGTTGACTAAGGTCAACTCACTTGAATTTTAAAGTTCTATTTCCCATTTTAATTCATTTTTCACATAAAAACTTTCTGGAAAATTGTACGGGCTGTGCACGCAAGTCGAGGAATGATAAATGGTGCTTTTCGAGGTCTTAAAACATATAATTACTTATTAAATTTAAAAATGACATTTTGAGTCATCACATTCTCCATCTCTAAAACAAACGTTTGTCCTCGAACGAAGTTAGAAAAAGTACATGAGCTGGAGAAAAGGTGCGGATATTTACTCCGCATGTCCGACTCGGACTCCCAGGTAGATGCCTCTACCGACTGACCTCTCTATTGCACTCGAACTGAAGGATAACTCTTTGACCTCAACTGTCGGACCTGCCGGGCTAGAATAGCCACCGACTCCTCCTCGTAAGTCAAATCTTTGTCCAATTGGACTGAGTTGAAATCTAACACATGGGACGGATCATCATGATATTTTCGGAGCATAGACACATGGAACACCGGATGAACCGCTGATAAACTAGGTGGTAATACAAGCATGCAGGCTACTTCACCTACCCTTTGAAGAATTTCAAAGGGTCCGATATACCTAGGGCACAACTTGCCCTTCTTTCCGAACCTCATTACACCTTTCATAGGTGAAACCCGGAGCAATATTCGTTCTCCAACTATGAGTGCAATATCACGAACTTTATGGTTGGCATAACTCTTTTGCCTAGACTGAGCTGTGCGAAGTCAATCCTGAATAATCTTGACCTTATCCAAGGCATCCTGTACCAAATCGGTACCCAACAACCGAGCCTCTCCCGGTTCAAACCAACCAACTGGCGATCAGCATCGCCTTCCGTATAATACCTCATATGGAGCCATCTGAATGCTCGACTAGTAGCTATTATTATAAGCAAACTCCGCAAGTGGTAAGAAATGATCCCAAAGACCTCCAAAGTCTATAACACAAGCGCGAAGTATATCTTCCAATATCTGAATAGTACGCTCTGACTGTCCGTCTATCTGTGGATGAAATGATGTACTCAACTCCACCTGCGTGCCTAACTCACGCTGTACAGCCCTCCAGAAATATGAGGTAAACTGCATACCTCGATCTGAAATAATAGACACGGGCACACCGTGAAGGCGGACAATCTCAAGAATGTAAATTTCAGCTAACCTCTCTGAAGAATAGGTAACTGCCACTGGAATGAAATGGGTTGACTTGGTCAACCTGTCCACAATGACCCAAACTACGTCAAATTTTCTCTGAGTCCGTGGGAGCCCAACAACAAAATCCATTGTGATACGCTCCCACTTCCACTCAGGAATTTCTAACTTCTGAAACAAACCACCAGGTCTCTGATGCTCGTACTTAACTTGCTGACAATTCAGACACCGAGCTACATGTGCAACTATATCCTTTCTCATTCTCCTTCACCAATAATGTTGCCGCAAATCTTGATACATTTTTGCGGTACTTGGATGAATAGAATACCTGGAACTGTGTGCCTCTTCAAGAATTAATCCATGAAGCCCATCCACATTAGGCACACAAATACGGCCTTGTATTTGCAGAACGCCATCTTCCCCCACAGCAACCTGTTTGGCATCACCGTGCCGCACTGTGTCTTTAAGGACAAGTAAATGAGGATCATTATACTGCCTCTCTCTGATGCGCTCATATAAAGAAGACCGAGCGACTGTGCAAGCTAGAACCCGACTGGGTTCTGAAACATCTAACCTGATGAACTGGTTAGCCAAAGTCTGAACATCTGCAGCTAATGACCTCTCACCAACCGGAATATACGGAAGATTGCCCATACTCACAGCCTTTCTACTCAAAGCATCGGCCACCACATTAGCCTTTTTGGGGTGATACAAAATGGTGATATCATAGTCTTTCAACAGCTCCAACCATCTTCTCTGCCTCAAATTAAGATCTTTTTGTTTGAACAGATACTGAAGGCTACGATGATCAGTAAATACCTCACACAAGACACCGTAGAGCTAATGCCTCCAAATCTTCAGCGCATGGACAATGGCTGCCAATTCTAAGTCATGAACATGATAATTCTTCTCGTGAACTTTCAACTGCCGTGACGCATATGCAATTACCTTGCCATCTTGCATTAATACTACACCAAGCCCAATGTGAGATGCGTCATAATATACCGTGTATGATCCTGAGCCTGTGGGTAATACCAATACTGGCACCATAGTCAAAGCAGTTTTGAGCTTCTAAAAGCTCAACTTACACTCGTCTGACCATCTAAATGGAACACCCTTCTGGGTTAGTCTGGTCAAGGTGCTTGCTATAGATGAAAACCCTTCCACGAACCGACGATAATAACCTGCCAAACCCAGGAAACTCTGGATCTCTGTAACCGAAGTAGGTCTAGGCCAATTCTGAATAGCCAAAATCTTCTTAGGATCCACCTTTATGCCTTCTGCCGATACAGCATGTCCCAAAAAGGCAACTGAGTCTAACCAAAACTCGCATTTTGAAATTTTGGCATATAACTGATTATTCTTCAAGGTGTGAAGCACACTTAGAAGATGCTGCTCATGCTCCTCCCGACTGATGGAGTAAATCAAGATATCATCAATAAATACAACCACAAAAGAATCCAAATAAGGCTTGAACACCCGATTCATCAAATCCATAAAATGCTCCTGGAGCATTTGTCAACCCAAATGACATCATTAGGAACTCGTAATGCCCATACCGAGTCCGAAAAGCTGTCTTAGGGACATCAGACGCCCTAATCTTTAACTGATGGTAACTAGATCTCAAATCAATCTTCGAAAATACCTTGGCACCCTGAAGCTGATCAAATAAGTCATCAATTCTTGGCAGCGGATATTTTGTTTTGATAGTGGCCTTGTTCAACTGCCGATAATCTATACACATTCGCAGCAAGCCATCTTTCTTCTTTACAAATAATACTGGTGGACCCCAGGGCGAGACACTGGGTCTAATGAATCCCTGATCAAGCAAGGCTTGTAACTGCTCTTTCAATTCTTTCAACTCTGGCGGGGCCATACGGTATGGTGGAATAGAAATGGGCTGAGTGCCCAGAGCCAAATCAATACAGAAGTCAATATCTCTACCGGGAGGCATCCCTGGCAGATCTGTAGGAAATACTTTTGAAAATTCATGAACAACTGGTACTGAGTCCATAGAAGGGATATCTGCACTAGGATCGCGAATATAAGCCAAATAGGCTAGACACCCTTTCTCTACCATACGCCGAGCTTTCATATAAGAAATAACCCTGCTGGCAGAATGGCCAAGAGTTCCTTTCCACTCTAATTGAGGTAACCCTGGCATAGCTAGGGTCACTGTCTTGGCATGACACTCCAATATAGCATGATAAGGAGACAACCAATCCATACCCAAGATGACATCAAAATCTACCATATCAAGAAGTAGAAGATCCACACTAATTTCAAGATTACCAATAGTAACCACACACAAACGGTAGACATGATCTACTACCACAGAGTCTCCCACCGGTGTAGATACACACACAAAAGCACTTAGAGAATCATAAGGCACAACCAAATATAAAGCAAAATAGGAGGACACATAGGAATAAGTAGATCCTGGATCAAATAAAACTGAAGCATCTCTATGGCAAACTGGAATAACACCTGTGATCACAACATCAGATGACTCGGCCTCAGGCCTAGCTGGAAAAGCATAAAATCGGGGTTGGGCCCCACCACTCTGAACTGCATCTCTGGGACGGCCTCTAACTAGCTGGCCTCCATCTCTAACGGTCTGACCTCCACCTCTAATGGCCTAACCTCTACCTCTAACTGCCTGACCCCTACCTCTAGCTGTCTGAGCAGGCGGTGAAGCAACCGGTGCCGGTATGATGGCACGAGAATCTTACCGAGATCTGTTACTCGCCAATCTAGGGCAATACCTCCTGATGTGACCAATGTTCCCACAGTCATAACACCCATCCTAATGCCGTGACTGCTGAAGCTGAAGCTGAAGCTGAAGCTGACCCAGATGGGTCGGATAACCATTATAGTAACTCTGGAGTGGTGGTGCACTGATATGAGCTGAATGTGCACTGAATACTGGCTGCCCAGAGTAAGGCATAATAGGATTGTGACTCCTTGAAGCACCAGGAGATACATGAAGTGCTGAATGAAACGGTCTGGGAGGATGATCCCTACCAAAATTACCCCTGCCTCCAGACGAGGCACCACTGTAACCACCGAATTGGCGAGGCCTCTTATCGGACCTCTGCCCTCTTTCCTGTGCAAGAACCATCTCGATCCTCCTTGCGACATTAGCAGCTGCCTGAAAAGAAATCTTACCTCCGGTCTCCTTGTCCATCTGAAGTCTGATAGGGTGTGTGAGTCCCTCAATGAACCTCCTCACTCTCTCTCCATCCGTAGGCAGTAAAAGGAGAGCATGACGGGCCAAATCCACAAAACGGGACTCATACTGAGTAACAATCATACTGCCCTGCTGTAGATGCTCAAATTGCTTGCGGAATTCCTCTTTCAGTGTGATAGGGAGGAACTTCTCCAGAAATAGCTGAGAGAACTGCTCCCAGGTAAGTGCAGGTGATCCGATTGGTCGGGTCAATGTGTAATCTCTCCACCACATCTTGGCGGAACCCGTCATCTGGAATACAACAAAATCAACCCCATTGGTCTCAACTATACCCATGTTCCACAACACCTCATGGCATCGTTCAAGATAATCTTGTGGGTCCTCAGAAGGTGTACCACTGAAGTGAACTGGAAAGAGCTTAGTGAACTTATCCAGTCTCAATAAGGCCTCAAAAGACATGGCGGGCCTATCACCGGTCTGTGCCGCAACAACTGGCTGAACTACCCCAACTGGTAGGGTTGCTGGAGCCTAATTCTAGGGAGCCATCTGCTCCGGAGCGGGAGTAGCGGGAGTTTGTGCTCTTCCCCTAGCCTGTGAGATGGTTGGTGCCACTGGAAATGTACCATTCTGGGCCACACCCTTCATAAGACTCACCAATCGGACTAGAGCGTCCTGAAGCACTGGAGTGGCTATGAATCCTTCCGGGACCTGAACTGGGACCTCCTCCTAAAGGTCTACTTGAGGTTCTACAACAGGTGCAGCTGCTCGAGTTCTAGATTGAGCTCTACCTCGGCCTCTGCCTCTAGCACAACCTCGGCCTCGACCTCTACCCCTGACCATAGTTTCCACCGGGGGTTCTGGTCCTTGTCCATCGGTAGAAGTATTACGTGTTCTCACCATCTGCGAGAGAATAAGAGTAGAATGGTTCAATTATCGATGATAGAATAAAATTTCACGACAGAATAAGAAAGAAGTGATATTGTTCCTAAACTTCATAGCCTCTAAGAGATAAGTACAGACTTCTCCGTACCGATCCTTCAGACTCTACTAAGCTTGTTCGTGACTCGTGAGACCTATGTAACCTAGTGCTCTGATACCAACCGTCACGACCCGAAATTCCCACCTTCGGACCGTGATGGCGCCTAACATTTATCTGGCTATGCAAGCCAACGTTAGCATAATATTATCCATTTTAAAACAATTTTTAAATTTATTAATAACAAGGAAGCAAATGCGGAAGCAATTTTGAAATAATCCATAATAATAACAGTGTCTAAATACCATCCCAGAATTGGTGTCACAAGTGCAAGAGCTTTTAGAATAAATATAAATAAAGGTCTGAATAATATAAAACTGTCTGAAAATAAACACACAGCTAAAGTACAATAGACGAGGACTTAAGAACTGCGGATGCCATGCAGTTATACCTCAAGTCTCCTATGATAGCTAAAATCCGAGCAAGTCTATGGTACGCCGCTGGGACCAACTCCAAAATCTGTACAAGAAGTGCATAGTGTAGTATCAGTACAATCGACCCCATATACTGGTAAGTGCTGAGCCTAACCTCGACGAAGTAGTGACGAGGCTAAGGCGGTTCACTTACATTAACTTGTACGCAATATTAGTAACAACAACAATAATATGAATAAATCAGGTAATTCATTTATAATAATTGAAGGCAACTCAGGAGTCATAACCAATTATCATTTCCATTATTTCTGTTGCAGCGTGCAACCCGCTCTCACAATATATCCACATTCAGTTCTGTTGCGGCGTGCAACCCGCTTTTCCAATATATTCATTTTAATCAAGTCTGTTGCGGCGTGCAATCCGATCCTCCAATATTAACTTTTTAACAAGTCTGTTGCGGCGTGCAACCCGGTCCTCCAATATTGACTTTTAATAAGTTTGTTGCGGTGTGCAACCCGATCCTCCAATATATTCATTATAATCAATCATGTTGCGGCGTGCAATCCGATCCTCCAATATATTCATTATAATCAATCATGTTGCGGCGTGCAACACGCTCCTCCAACATTTTCATTTACCAATTCTTATAGAAGATATTTTTTCCAATAAATGTAACAATTAATATAAAATTACGAGACAACAAGCATGCAATAATTATGGTTTAATTATGAAGCAAATAATGACAAATAGCGAATTATTATGGAAATCAGGGAGCAAATAAGCAGTTTAATATTTATTATGCTAAATGTCAAATAACAATTAAGGCACATAATTCAAATATCATGTAACCTTTAATGCAGGAATTCAAAAATTTATATTTGCAAAGAATAAGAGAGAAACAATTATTATAATAATTAATTTATGATTAAAAATAATTTATGATTTTTCAATTAAGCAGGCAAATAATTAATTTGACGATGTATAGACACTCGTCACCTCGCCTATACGTTGTTTACATATAATTTACATAACAAACAATTTAAGGGTTCTATTCCCTCAAGTCAAGGTTAACCACGACACTTAACGCGCTTTGCAAATTCCAATCAATTATTCAACCACAGCTTTTCCTTTTAAATTTGCCTCCGAAAGCTTCAAATCTATTCACAAACAATTCAATATATTCAATACTAATCATAGGAATTAATTCCATATGAATTTATAATTTTTCCGGATAAAAATCCGAAATTCATTAAAATATTCGACAGTGGGACCCACATCTCAAATCCCCAAAAAACTCACGAAGTCCGAACACCCGTTCCGATACGAGTTCAACCATACCAAATTTGTCCAATTCCGATATCAAATGGACCTTCAAATCTAAATTTTTCGTTTTTGGAAAGTTTTACAAAAATTTTAATTTCTTCTATCTAAATCCGAAATAAATGATGAATATAGACATGGATTTGCGAAATATTATCACTTTATGATAAAGAACACATACCCAGTTCACAGTCGTGAAAACCCCTCTTAAAATCGCCCAAATCCGAGACTTAAAACTCAAAAATGAGTAAAAATGGCTAAGACCCGATTTTATGTATTCTGCCCAACGTTTTCGCATTTGCGGGCTATATTTTCGCACCTGCGGTCTCGCATTTGCGAGACAAAGCTCGCATTTGCAAAGTGGGGCTGCCAGGCGAGGTTTCGCACCTGCGGACAAAATGTCGCACCTGCGACGTCTGCTTCTGCGCAAAGGGCCGCACCCGCGAAGACCGCATCTGCGATGGAAGTCTCTCTTCTGCGAGCTCGCACCTGCGGTCAAAATTCCGCAGGTGCGATTACACCAGAACTCAAAATTTCAGATGTTTCTTAAGTCCAATTCTTGTTCCGATTTCGATCCGTTTCACTGTCGGGGTACTCGAGACCCCGCTCGAATGTACCAACAAGTCCCGTAACATAATACGAACTGACTCGGGGTCTAAAATCACGTCAAACAACACTGGAATTACAATTCACACCCCGATTCGAACTTTGAGTTTTGAACTTTCAATTTGCAAATCTCGTGCCAAAACATATTAAATGAATCCGAAATGACTTCAAATTTGGCACACAAGTCATAAATGACATAACAGAGCTGTTCAAATTTCCAGAATCGAATTCCGGCTCCGATATCAAAAAGTCAACCCCGTGGTCAAACTTGGAACATTTAGCTTTAAATTGCTAGTTCCGTTAAATGGTCATAACTTGAGCTAGGGACCTCTAAATTAAATTTCGGGCATACGCCTAAGTCCCAAATCACGATACGGAGTTACCGTAACTATCAAAATATTAATCCGGGTCCGTTTACTAAAAATATTGACTAAGGTCAACTCATTTAAATTTTAAAGCTCTATTTCTCATTTTAATCCATTTGTCACATAAAAACTTTCTGGAAAATTATACGGACTGCGCACGCAAGTCGAAAAATGATAAATGGTACCTTTAAAGGTCTTAAAATACATAATTACTTATTAAATTTAAAGATGATATTTTGGTTCATTACAGTAAACATAGTGTGGGTTATGTATTGGTGCTGGGAACGACAAACTATGCTATATTGTGGTTGTATTACTTGTCCATTTGAGACTTTAAAAATGATGAAACTTATGGTAAGAAATTTATAATTGCAGATATGACCACTTTATTGTTTAATTAAGGAAAACATATATTCTCTTTATTCATGAATGAGTTTGGGTAGAAGGAATCTAATAGGCTTGCTCGGTCGGGTTCACTCGGTTGAGCGCCGGTCGTGCTCCTCGATTTTTGGGCGTGACAGCTTTTTGGCTTCAGCATCTAGTACCTTGTGTAATCCTTGTTGGATGAGCAGATCCCTCATCCTTCTTTGCCATGTTGAGAAACCATTATCTCTATTGAATTTGCTACCTCGTACTTTACTCTGGACATATTTGCTTTTCACCTAGTACTACCAACAATGAATAGTAGTTCTGTGAGCGAGCAGTACCTATGCTCTGATACCAGTTGTTGGGAATAAACCCCTACAGAAATAATATTCACAGTAATAAAAGCGGAATATTAACGTAGCACCGAGATACGGTAATTAATAAGAATAAAAGAGTGACAACGATACCAAGATTTTTACGTGGAAAATCCTTTTAAATAAGGAAAAAACCACGGCCCCGAAACGAGTAACTGATATCACTATAACAAGGAATTTTACACTTTGTAGGTCCGAGTAAAATACTCCAAAGACCAATACAACACTCAAAATAAATAACTCTATTTTGATATTCCCACCTCACTACAATATCGCTCACTCTCTATTTTTCTCACATACTACTTTCTTATACCTTGTCTGTGAAACCTCACTCTTTCTTTCTCTCTTTTGTTGGTGTGTTACAAATGGCTCAGAAGCTCTCTATTTATAGAGATTCTATACGCCCTACAGATGTCATCAGTGACATCAAAAGAAAGAAGTTTTCAAACTCTTCAATTTGAGCAATTCAAAAAATAAAAGGGTGGCTGCCAATTTAGAAAAAAAGACTTAGAAGTCTTTATCAAAGGAATAAAGATATTTTCTTAAATTATGGGATGGACCCATCAAGTTTTACATTGAACTTCAATACACAAATGGTTAAGAGTAGCACGTTTCCTAAAATCAACTTAGGAATCCATAATAGAGGAGCATAATAAATGATCATTTGATATTCATTTGGGAGTGTTAACTTAGCAAAGATTCATAAATTTTAGTGTCAACACGTTCTCCGGAAACATGCATAATTTAGATATTCAAATTCTACAAAAGAAGTACGCTTGGATGCATTTCTCCTCATGTGTAAAACAATAAAAGTGCACTTTTGAGAATCTTAGAACAAGATCACATAGTTTCACTCTCTTAAAAATTGATGATGCTCAGATGCTCTGTTTCTTAGTCATAGACTAACGCGAATTTCACTCCAAACCACAATGACTCACTTATTTCTTATTGAACAATGATCAGAGACTTAAAATATATAAGAGACATTTGCATATATATATATACAACCCCGCATACTGTATTGCACTTACATAATCAATGTTTTACTTTTTATCTGCATAAATAATATATCAACCATGTATAAAAGGTGTTTATACATATTTTTACACTGTTATATAAAATTATATAATTTTATTCAAAAATTGAAATTCGTCTCTGACTCACGAAATTCCATCTAAAATAGGTCCAAAACGTGGATCTCATACTCTAGGATGAGCTTCACCCAAATAATTTCACCAATATTAATTATCGCACGTTCAATTTTGTTTTTTGACCAATGTACATCTTCTTTAAATTTGTACCAAAAAATTCAAAAATTAGAATAGGCTCCAAATCTCAGCTAAACCATACCACAATTTCAATCTTGAAGAAGCTTCAACAAAAATCAAGAACCCAGATCTCCTGATTTGACCTCACCAAATTCGTTCTTAAACAATTACAAACTAGTCCCAAACGAATCAAATCTCCAGATTGAAACTTCTTGGACTATTATCAGCTAAGTTCAATAATACCCATTCGATTTTGAGCATGATTCTTTTATAACATTTTCAGATTTGAAAAGCTTACAACCCAAATTTATGTTTTTATTTGGATACCAAGATTTTGACTTTGTAGCAAACCTAGAACATGTGGCAAGTTGTCACGACCCATTTTCAGAACAAGCCGTGGATGGCACCCGATCACTAAACTTGACCGAGCGAACCATCTGCGCTTATCAAATCTATTATAACTTCAAATTTATATGCAACAAGGCATTACTCTAACTAAATACTTTTAATTAATTTGAATGTCTAAAATAACCAACTCCAAAACTTTGTTCGTAGTAACTACTGAAATAATGCTAAGTTATTTTAACCCACAGATTGTGTTTATGAAGCCTTTACTGATAAACCACTACTCAGGACATGAGATTTCCTGGTCGTTCTCTAAGTAAACAAAGAAATAACTAAATAATGATGACTCAAAGGAGTACACCACGAACATAAGCGGAGCTCACCAATAGCACTAGAAGTGAGGGAAGACCTAACATGTAGCCTGCTCGCCTACAAAACCGGTTCCTACATTGTACCGTAGACCAGCGCAGGTTCCCAAAAGAGAATATCAGTACCATCCATTGTACTCAGTGAGTCTCAATGATAAGGAACGAAACTTTAATAAACTATACATTACAAGCAAAGATTCTAAATGCATGGAAAATATAAAGCTTCTAAGAACAATTCTAAAATAATTGCATAACATTAGTTTATGAATATTCTAAAAGAAATTCTTTTCTTTTTCTTTCTTATCTAAACAAAATACTTCATTTTATGCTTCGGGAGTTCCAACTATCCTGAATTATTTGCGTCTTAGTCACTGTGTGATCGGCACGGGTTCGATTCCAACCTGATCGAATAGGCCCAATCCACGAGGTACCACTCGCTTCATGGTTCTCAACGCTCATGTATCATACCTTAACCTAGGTAAGTAAATTCTCAGCAACGAGACCCTCTACTCGTGTGCTCCCTACTTTGGCACAAGTGATTTCAGAAAGTCAACGCCTTGATCAGGACCCTCGGCCTAGACGATGATCCCTTCTCAGAATAGAGGATACTCCCAAAAATACTTTAATAATAAATTGTTCTATATGACCTCGCTAAGATCTAAATCAACTTTCTTGACCATTCAAGTCTAAATCATTTCTGGAACAACCTATACATACTCGTACTGGTAGCCTTAAATGTAAAGCATGGCAAAAGCATTAAATAAACATTCAGAAGTAATCCTAAATATTCTTGCTTATTCATGAATTTTCAACATGAAAATGCTATATAAGAATAGCATAAAAATCTGAAAATTTATGCACATATATCATAATAAGTCATCTTAACTTTAGCTAGATCAATTCTAAGTTAATAGGTACTCACTCTCTCCAATTAAGTACATACTAACTCTTTTAAGCAATCCATCAAACACTTTGTATGTATGCTTTTGTGAGTTAAACCACTTTAGTAAAGGGTTATATCAACTCACCTCAAAACTCCTTGAGCTAATACGTAGGCCCTAGTCCATTTTATACCTGTCAAAAAATCGATTCTGCAACAACCAGTGCATTTTAATTAATTTTAAAATTTCACACCTAAACATGAAACTTACTGTTGATACAGAGACAGAAGGGGATTAACTATTCAATTCTTATCTACTACTATTGTAGGATAATTGATAATAGGAAATTTTATATATCTGAGTTCAAGAATTAGTGATTTGTAAAGAAACCTAGAACTTCCCGTTGCTTGCGTGAGTATTGAGCAGCAAGGCTGCCTCTGCTCTGTTTCGTAGCGTTCTGTTTCTCTTTTAAGTATAAGGCTTTTTAGCCTTCTACCTTTGCATGAATGAACATAACGTTAGTTCTGTTTTGTTTAAGCTTTAAGTCTTTTGCCTTCCCACTTTATGGGCTTTAGGCTTGTCTCTTTTTCTTCTTCGTAAACTTAACTAATAATTAATGATACTCATTTTTAATAATTAGTAATATTAAAATTATTAATATTCCCTTGATTGTATATCACATTATTTATAAATAGAGAAGTAACTCAAAAGTCAATCATAAAGGTTTAAATCCGTAATAAAAGTAAAAAATTTACACTCAAGGCAAGATTAAAAAAAAAGCTATATTTAGCGTGTCTTGAAACTTTTATAGATTTGAGAAGTGTTTCAATCTTCCCTCCTTAAAAACATTCATCCTTGAATGTTGTTAGGGCCATATTCTTAAGCTAACAATCATTCCTTAAGTCCTTGAACTTCTTAAGGTTTCTTAGCCCTACTCACTTTCCCAAAAGCCTCAAAATTTTGGCTAACTCTCTAAATTTTCAAACATTTCGGCAGAGTCTCCTTTGTAAATTGGACTATCCAAACAAATATACATGTCACCAATATCACAACTACATCGACAACAACCAAATATACCATAACATGCCATTTAAAGGCACCATACACAACTCATAAACTAATTACTCACACTCCGGCAAAGAGGTACCACAATAACCAATCAAAATCTAAATTACCACACTTTAGAAAAAGTAAATTACTATCATGAATTAAATATACTCTAGTATGGTACTAAATTATTTAATAGCTAAATATACTCTGACAGAAAATAAATTACTTCAACAACAAAGTGTAATCTAGCAAGGATATAAACACATGCAAACTTGTACCTAATAAATGAAATATAAATGCCAACCCAAACCTAGGTTCACATACCTTGTTCATCAAATAAATAAGGATACTTCTTCCTCATATCTTCCTCGACCTCCCACGCAGCCTATTTTGAATCATGATTACTCTACAAAACTTTTACCGATGCTAAATCTTTTGTTCTCAACTTTCTTACTTGCCTATCGAGTATTTCTATAGGTACCTCTTCATAAGTCAAGCCGTTTTTAATATCTATGGTATCAGTATGTATTATATGCGATTTATCATGAATGTACTTCCTAAGCATAGACACATGAAAGACATGATGAACAGAGGACAACTCAACGGGCAAGGGTAGCTCATAAGCCACGTTTCTCTTCTTTTCTATAATCTTATAAGGTCCGATAAATCTAGGACTAAGTTTTCCTTTCTTACCAAACCTCACAACTCCTTTCATTGGTGAAACTTTCAAAAACACCTTGTCACCAACCATGAACTCTAAGTCATGATGCCCCTTGTCACAATATGACTTTTGACAACTCTGAGCCGCTTTCAGTCTTTCTTTGATTAGCTAAACTTTCTCTAAGGCCTTATAAGCAAACTCTGGACCGATCAACGGTACCTCTGCTGGTTCAAACCAACCCAGTGGAGACCTACATCTTCGCCCATACAACGCTTCATAAGGAGCCATATCAATGTTGGATTGATAGCTGTTATTGTAAGCAAATTTTTAAGTGGCAAGTGATCATCCCAATTACCTCCAAAATCTATAATACATGCTCGCAACATATCTTAGATAGTCTAAATAGTCCTTTCTGCCTGACCATCGGTCTGTGGATGGAAAGCGGTGCTCAAATTAACCTTGGTACCTAATCTTTTCTGAAATGTCTGCCAAAAATGCGTCGTGAACTAAGGGCCTCTGTTAGATACGATTGAAACTAGAGCACCATGCAATCAGACTATTTCTTTGATGTACAACTGCGCATACTGCTCTACAGAATCTGTCGTCTTTATTGGTAGAAAATGCGTGGACTTTGTCAGTTGGTCTGCAATAACCCAAATTGAATCATGCTTACGGTATGTGCGAGGAAGACCTACGACGAAATTCATATTAGCCAGCTCCCATTTCCACTGTGGTATCTCTATGTCTTGATCTAGGCCACCGGGCCTCTAATGCTCAGCTTTGACTTGCTAGCAATTCAAACATTTGGCCACATGATTTGCTACTTGCTTCTTCATGTCTTTCCAGCAATACAACTATTTCAAGTCCAGATACATTTTGGTAGCACCTGGGTGGATAGAGTACCTCGAACTGCGAGCTTCTTTCATTATGGTTTTCCTAAGACCATCTACATCAGGCACACATAACCGATCATTCAGCTTCAAAACTCCATCACTTCCTAGAGTAAAAGTAGTGATTTCTTTGTTTCTGACTCCTTTTTTTAATTTCACTAAGTACGGATCTTCGTCTTGCTTAGCCTTAACATGCCCAACCAGAGAGGATTGCGCTAGGGCATAAGCAGTTATACCTCCTTCTTTGGTCTCATCCAATCTAATTCCATCATTTGCCAATTTTTGAATTTCTCGACCCAAAGTTCACCTTTGTACTGCAATATAGGCCAAGACACCCATTTACTTTCTACTAAGTGCATCTGCTACCACATTAGCTTTGCTCGGGTGATAAAGGATATTGATGCCATAATCCTTTAATAGCTCGATCCACCTTCTCTGTCTCAAATTTAACTCTTTCTGCTTGAAAATGTACTGGAGGCTTTTGTGATATGTAAACACTTCAGAATGCTCGCCATAAAGGTAGTGTCGCAATATCTTTAATGCAAAAAACACTGCTGCAAGCTCTTAGTCGTGTATGGGGTAGTACTTCTCATAATTCTTTAACTGCCTGGAAGCATAAGCAATAACTTTTCCATCTTGCATAAGAACACAACCAAGACCAACTCTTGAGGCATCACAATACACTGTGAACCCACCTGAACCTGTCGGCAAGGTTAACACAAGTGCAATAGTCAACCTCTTCTTTAACTCTTGAAAACTCTGCTCACAAGCGTTTGATCACTGGAACTTAACTACTTTCTGAGTTAACTTAGTTAATAGAGCTGCAAGTGAGGAAAATCTCTCTACAAACCTTCTATATTAGCCAACTAACCCCAAGAAACTCCTGATTTCGGTTGGCGTTGTCGGCCTTGGCCAGTTCTTGACTGCTTCTGTCTTCTGAGGGTCTACTTTTATGCCTTCACTAGATACCACATGGCCTAAGAATGCCACTGACTGCAACCAGAACTTACATTTAGAAAATTTGGCATAAAGCTCAATCTCTTTCAAGGCCTGCAAGGATATCCTAAGGTGTTCTGCATGCTCATCCTTGCTCTTAGAGTATATCAAAATATCGTCTATAAACACGATAATAAAGGTATCAAGGAATGGCTTGAAAACTCTGTTCATGAGGTCCATGAATGCAGCTGGAGCATTTATCAACCCGAAGGACATTACTAGAAATTCATAGTGCCCGTAGCGAGTTCTAAAGGCTTCTTTAGATATATCCTCTCCTCTCGTTCTCAACTGATGGTACCCCGACCTCAAGTCTATCTTTGCAAAAGTACTTTGCTCCCTGAAGTTGATCAAATAAATTATCAATTCTTGGCAGTGGGTACTTGTTCTTAATAGTAACTTTATTCAACTACCGATAGTCGACGCACATTCTAAGAGACCTATCTTTCTTCTTGACAAACATGACCGGGGCACTCCACGGTGAAACACTCGGCTTGATGAAGCCCTTGTCAAGAAGGTCTTTCAGCTGTTCCCTCAACTCATTAAGTTCTGCTAGAGCCATCCTATAAGGAGGTATAGATATGGGCTGAGTTCCTGGCATGAGATCGATGCCAAAGTCTATGATTCTTTCAGGAAGAAGTCCGGGAATGTCATCTGGGAAAACGTCTGGACATTTTCTAACAAGTGGAGCAGACTGAAGAGTTGGTGGTTGTAGACATGTAATGTTTTACCCTCCCCGAAAGTTTATACATTTTAATGTTTAAATTTCAACTTTTTTACTTCATTTTATCTTAAAAAATAAAAACTACAAAAATATTTTCCTCTATTCTAGCTAATTAGTATTTTGTCTAGCAATTTTTAAGTCATTTATTTTTTACAAAAATGAAAATCAAGAAAAAGAAAAGTTGATTTATAAGAAAAAAATAAAAATTATTTCCACTCTTTTAAATGTGGACCCCTATCTTATCTCTCCATAACAAACTTCACCTGCACCACATTCCCCACGTTACCTCTCCCGCACATAGACAAAAAATCATCAATTCAATTCCCAAAACAGAATATTCTAGAAGAAGGACCACACACAAGTTTTCTTGTTCTCCAAGCTACAATTTACATATATATAGACAGAGTGAGAGAGTCACTAGAGAGAGGAAGAGAGAATAGAGCAGAGTGACGGGGAGGGTAAGACAGAGAATAGAGTTTCAAAAATCCCTAGTACTCGACAAGTAGGTAACCTTTATCGGGTCGGGCCCCAATTTTCAAAAAATCCAAAAATATTTTTCTTTAATTCCTTCTTTAGAAGTCTTTCTTTTAGACGTCAAATTCAAAAATATGTTTTTTCTTCTTTAGAAGTCTTTCATTCAGAAATATATAAAAATAATTGAATCCAAAAATATTTTCGTTCTTCTTCAAACGTTTTGCTTTCGAAAATTAAAAAGAAAACTCAAAATCCAAATGTAACGACCTAACTTGGCGTTTTGAGAATTACCGTTCCGTTCAGCGACTTAAGGTCCCGAGCAACTTCGTAATATATATTATGACCCGCGTGTATAGTCGAATTTGGTTTTTCAGAAGATTTGGAATTTAATTGAAAGAACAATTCTTATTTTTGAATCTTAAACGAAAAGAGTTGACCGAAGTTTGACTTTTGAGCCAACGACTACGGAATAGAATTTTGATAATGTCAATAGTTTCGTACGGTAGTTTTGGACTTAAGCGTATGTCCGAAATTTGATTTGGAAGTTCGTAGGACAATTCGGCACATTTCGGCGAAAAATTAGAAAATGAAGTTTTTGAAATATTCATAAATTTGGCCGTAAGTTGATTGTTTTATAACGAGGTGGGATTTCTATTCTGAAAAATTGGAATAACTCCATTATGTCAATGACGCGTGTGCAAAATTTGAAGTAATTTCGGATTGATTCTATACGTTTCGGCGCAAAATATAGAAGTTGAAAGATTTAAAAACTCATAATTCGATTCGATGCGCGATTCATAATTTCGGCGTTGTTTGACGTGGTTTGAAGCCTCGACTAAGTTTGTATTGTATTTTGGGACATGTTGGTATAATTGGTTAAGGTCCTGAGGGCCTCGGGTGGATTTCGGAAGGCTAACAGATTGGATTTTTGGACATTGGAACTGCTCGATTTTTGGACTTGCTGGTGTTTTTGCTTCTGTGGAAGCTTCATCACAGAAGCGGCCTCGCAGAAGCAAGATGAAGCTCGCAGAAGCGAAATTAGGAAGGAAGGATGGACTGGACAGAGGTCGCAGGTGCGAAGAATTTTTCGCACCTGCGTGATCGCAGAAGCGGGTGTAGGGAACACATAAGCGGACAACAGCACAAAAGCGCAACTCCAGCTGCACTTGCAGTTGCGCAGAAGCGGAGCCTTGTCCGTAGGTATGGGGTTTCGGTTGGCAGTGGTGTTTTGCGGAAGCGAGATTGGTCTCGTAAAAGCAAGGTCGCAAATGCGACCAAATTGTTCCGCAAAAACGGAACTGGACAGAATCATAAGGACCAAAAATGGTCATTTCTTCATTTTCGATTGTGATTTTTGGAGCTCGGCTCTTGGGCGATTCTTGAGGATTTCTTCACAAGCTTGGTTGGGGTAAGTGTTATATATCCTAAAGTGATTATATTTCATGAGTCTAGGGTTATATTCATCGTTTAATTCGAGTTTTAATGGAGGAAATTGGGATTTTTGTAAAACTTTTCAAAAACAAAAATTCAAGATTTGGAAGACGATTTGTTATTGGAATTCGATAAAATGGATATGGTTGAACTCGTATCGGAATGGTTGACTTTTGGTTGACTTTTTAATGTGAATTTGTAAGTTGGCGTTTTATGTTTTGAAATTGTTTCCGACGAATTTTAATGAAGTTATAAAATTAATTTGAATAGATTTGAGTTGTCTGGAGGTCAATTCTAGCAAGAAGGCTATTTTGGAATATCAGCCTAACCTAACCTTGTGGGAGAAATTTCCCCTTGGGTATTGAGTCGTATACGCCATTTATGTAATGTGAAAATCGTGTACACGAGGTGACGTGTACGTACTCGGGCTTATATGTGCAAATTGTATTGGTTTACAGCGTAGGAATTCTTAAGTATTAAATTGGAAATTTGCTCGCACTTATTAAATCCTTATTTGTCATATCTCGTTCTTTATTTGTCGAATTGTTTTATATAATAAATTAGTGTGATTGCTACTTTGATTTCTATGTGAATTCCTTGTGCTTGTTGGGTTGATATTTTCTGGAAATAATGACATTTTGGATTTTTCATCCGCAAATCATTATTAAATAAGTTTAAATGGAGACGTTAATATATTTATCAGAAATTTGGATTAAAGAAGAGGTTGTCCTTACTGACTTATTTTTTCATCCTTGTTGTACTGCATATTTATTTTGGGACTACGAGGCGTTTACTCATGACATCCCCCTGTATTGTATATTTACTTTGGGACTACTAGGCGTTTACTCGGAAAATCCCCATGTACTGCATATTTACTTTGTGACTACGAGGCGGTACCTCAGAAGATCCCCCCTGTATTGCATATTTACTTTGGGACTACGAGGCATTTGTATATTTATTTTTGGACTACAAGGCGGTACTTCGGGAGATCCCCCCTGTTGAGCATTTACATTTGGATTTACGAGGCGATACCTCAGGAGCGCCCTGTTGTTTATCTCTATTTGCTGTGCTGTTACTTTTCTGTAAATTCCCGTCGTTCACTTCTCAGTCATTTCATTAAATTATTTTGTCTTTTGCCTTGTGAATTGATTGTACGAGTGTGATAGGAACACCATGAAATCCTATTTATCCTATGATTATTATTGTGATACTAGGAAGACAAAAATAGAAGACAAATAGAAGACAAATATTGTTTTGCTATCACTTCTATTTGTCTTCCTATTAGTTTTGTATGCTATGTTGCATAGGTTATTTGACTAGTGAGTGTCTTGACTGTACCTCGTCACTACTCCACCGAGGTTAGTCTTGATACTTACTGAGTACCGACTGTGGTGTACTCATACTACACTTCTGCATATTTTTGTGCAGATCCAGGTATTGGAGATATCAGACTCGGGCAGAGTTAGTGTATTGATCGCAAGGATTCAAGGTAGAGTTGCTTGGTCGTCGCAGTCCCTTGGAGTCTTTCCATTTTATTGTACTGTCAACTCTTATTTGAACAATATTATATATTTTATCTTTGAGATCATTGCATGTATTCAGATAGAGTTCGTGACTCAGTACTACCAATCTTGGGAGGTTGTTATAATTATTTTCGTTGTTGGTTTCAACATTTGTATTACATTATATGTTTATAAAAAACATGACTTGAATTGTAATTATAATCGGCTTACCTAGTCTTAGAGACTAAGTGACATCACGATGCATGTGGTGGAATTTTGGATCGTGATAAGTTGGTATCAGAGCCCTAGGTTCATAGGTTCTACAAGTCATAAACGAGTTTAGTAGAGTTTTGCGGATCGGTATGGAGACGCCTGTACTTATCTTCGAGAGACTACAGAACTGTTAGGAAATTTTCACTTCTTTCATTCCTGTCGTGCGGATTTGTTGATCTTGGAATTTGAGTCTTTGTATCTCTATTCTCTCACATATGGTTAGGACACGTGCTACCGAGTCAGCTGAGAAGACACCCACGCAAATTGCGAAGGCCGCAAGAGGCTGGGGCCGAGGTAGAGGCCGAGGAAGGGCACATGCCGCGACTAGAGCACCTATTAGAGTAGCCATTGAGGAGCCGCCAGTAGCTCCAGTTAGGGGACAGGCACCAGTGACACCTGTTGTTACCCCCGGATTTCAGGAGACTTTAGCACAGTTCCTGAACATGTTTGGTACATTAACTCAGGCGGGATTGATCTCCGTTTCACCAAATATTTCATAGATTGGGGGAGGAGTTCAAACTCCTACCGCCCGTACCCCAGAGCTACAGGTTCACATTGGTCAGGTTCCGGGTATAGTACCGGTATAACATGTTATTCCGGTTCAACCTGAGTTCAGGCTAGAGGCATCACAAGAAGAACGAAAGAAACTTGAGAGATTTAAGAAGTATAGTCCACCTACATTCTGTGGCACAATTACCGAGGATGCCCAGGAATTTCTAAAAGAGTGTCACCATATTCTCCGTACCATGGGTATGGTGGAAGTGAACGGAGTTGCCTTTACTTCATTTCAGCTGTCAGGAGCAGCGTATCTGTAGTGACAGGTTTATAAAGAAGGTAGACCAGCCGATGCAATGCCTCCAATTTGGGCTCAAATTTTCGGGAATATTTTTGAAAGAGTTTGTTCCCCAGACTCTCCAGGATGCATGGCGCACAGAGTTTGAATGGTTGCGCCAGGGCACCATGACGGTGTCCGAATATGATATCAGGTTCAGTGAGTTAGCTTGTCATGCACCTATCTTGGTTCCTACAGTTAGAGAGCGAGTCCGCAGATTCATCGAAGGGCTCGATTATGATTTAAAAATATGTATGGCTCAAGAGTTGTAGACTAACATTCCATTTCAGCAAGTAGTAGAGATTGTCAGGATGTTAGAACGTGTTCAAAGTGAGGAAAAAGAGTCTAAGGAGGCCAAAAGGCCTCGGAACTCCAGAGGATTCAGTGGATTCTACTCTGCAGCTATGACTCATCATGGCGGAGGCTCGGGCAGTCGGTCATCCCTGTCCGCAAATTCAAAATACTCGTACTGCTCCAGCTAGTACTTTTAGTGCACTACCGGCACAGGGTTCTTACAGTAGTTATTCCAGTTATCTGGCAAAAACTCAGCGCGAGCAGCCGTGGTCTCGGAGGGGTTGTTATGAGTATGATGATACTAGGCACATCATGAGAGATTGCCCCAGACTTGGGAGAGGCGAATTTTATCGAAACACTCGGGCTACGAGTTTTAATCCAGTTAATACTCCACGTGCACAGCCAGTTAGGGGTGAAGGATATGCGGGTAGAGGGCGCCCTAGAGGGGGAGGCCCAGCCCGTTGATATAATTTCTATGACATGGCCGATGCCGCTATATCAGGCAATGTCATTATAGGTACGAACCCGATTTGTTATATAGGAATATTTTTCCTTAGTTTGATTCGGTTCTGAGTATCAAGTCTAGTCCTCCTATTATGCTCCATTTATGTGTGAACTTCGTAATTCTATGACCTACTTATATGTTTACCCCTTTTGGGAGATTTTATTGCGATAGCCGTACCTATCATTTTGTTTTGTACATTATTGAGGGCTATAAGTCCAAAAGTGACTTTATGTTACTAATTACGGTGAGTTTTGATGTGATTTTGGGATAATTGGTTACAAATTGTGATTTATATGCCCTATCGGTATGTGGGTTCATTATATGTTGTGAAGTATTTTATCGAAAATTTATTAAAAGAAGAAAAAAAAAAGAAATGGAAGGATTTCGATTGGCATGATGTGCATATTACTTGTGACTCAGAGCTGAGAATGGGATCCTCGTATTTTAGTATGATGTGAAATATTTAAACCGGGCTACAAGCCGCGGTAGAAGTTATATAAGGACGAGATCCTTGTGATAAAAATTTATGTGTTTAAATTCTCCCTTGTGAAATTAAATTTGTACTATAGTACTAATAGGGAGCCATGCCTGTTAGGCTTATTTGATAATTCTTGTATGTGTTTTTCTCTGCATATTTAACCATTTCGTGCTGTAATTATTGAGTTTTAGCCTACGAGGTGAGTGCCCAGGTGGCGTTAAATATGATCCGTTAATTCGGATAAATAATTATGAGGTCTTCATGCCTCGCGTGTTGCTGTCAGTATTGTGAAAAAAGAAAAATTGAAATGAGGTTTTGGATATTGTGAGGTTAATTGACGATGCTGGAATTAATTATGAACATTGTTATGATAAGAGATGTGGTTATGGACATACGTATAATGTGTGCGTAGGCACAAGTTGCTATAGCCGGTTGAGACCAATACAATGTGTTGGTATGAAAAGCGGGCCTTTTGGAATTAATAGGAGTGTAAGAAATTGGTTTTAAAGTTTATAAATGTGGATAAATGAAATAATATCAACTGAGAGGGTGTTGTCAGACCGTGTTAAAATTTTGGTGATGTGGACTCACCGTGAGCAGGTGTGTAATAATACACTCAATAATTTAATGTCCTCAGAATAATTCTTGGCACGTTCGAGGACGAACATATGTTTTAAGAGGAGGAGAATGTAATGATCAGACTTATCGTTTTGAGAATTAACGTCCTGTCCAGCGACTTAAGGTCCCAAGCAACTTTATAATATGTTTTATGACCCGCGTGTGTGGTCGAGTTTGGTTTTTCGGAAGATTCGGAATTTAATTGAAAGAACAATTCTTATTTTTGAAGCTTAAATAAAAAGAGTTGACCGGAGTTTGACTTTTGAGCAAACAACTCTGGAATTGAATTTTGATGATGTCAATAGCTTCGTATGATGATTTCGGACTTAGGCGTATGTCCAGAATTTGATTTGGAAGTCCGTTGGACAATTCGGCACATTTCGGCAAAAAATTAGAAAATGAAGTTGTCACGACCCAAAATCCCACCATAGGCGTCGTGATGGCACATAGTCTCTAAAACTAGGTAAGCTGATTTCAATTACATTTTAAATCTATTTTATTTTTAAACTAACAACGAAAATAATTACAATATACAACCTCCCAAGACTGGTAATACTTAGTCACGAACTCTAACTGAATACATGGAATGATCACGAGGACAGAATATACAATACTGTTTGATTACAAATTAACAGTACAATAAAATAAAAAGACTCCAAAGGACTGCGACGACTAAGCAGCTCTATCTTGAATCCTTACGATCCCGCTTTAACTCTGCTCAAGTCCGTTATCTTCAATACCTGGCTCTGCACAAAAATGTGCAGAAGTNTAGTATGAGTACGCCACGGTCGGTACCCAGTAAGTATCAAGACTAACCTCAATGGAGTAGAGATGAGGTACAGTCAAGACACTCACTTGTCTAATAACCTGTGCAATATAATATATAAAATACTAGGAAACAGATAGCAACAAGGGCAGGATGAAATAACCAGTGATATACGCAGCAAGACAACAAGAATACCATAAACATCACTCAACAATTAATAATACATGTACGCCCAATTAATTCAAGTTTTTTTCAAATAAATATACTTCACATAAAATTCTTCCAAATAACTCTATTTCAAATGTACCTTTCTCAAATAATTATTTTTCAAATATAATTCTTTCAATAAATCTTTTCAAATATAATTTCCTCAAATAATTATCTTTCAAATACAATTCTTTCATATAATTCTTTTTGAATAAAAATCCTTCCAAATAAATATTTTGAATATAATTCTTTCAATTAAAAGTCACCATGTGACACCTCACTTCAACATCATAAAAATACGGGTCTCAGCCCATTTTTATATTTTTCGTAAACACGGGTCTCAGCCCATTTTTCATGTTTCCACGGCACCTCGTACCCATAATTAAATCATCACATTTCCCCGGCACCTTGTGCCCTCATTTTATATCACAATTGCACAGACAACTCACGTGCCAAATATCATTATCATTTCATCATAGCACCTCGTGCCCACATTTCATATCTCAACTGCACGGACAATTCACGTGCCAAATATCCTTATTTTTTACTCACGGCACCTCGTGCCCATATTTCATTTTATAATCCGCCTGGCCATAGCCACAAGCTATCAATTTCAACATAAATCAGATTGTTATCAATTTACCAACAACAAGACAAACTGCACAAGGTATAAAAATAAACACAAGTAAATCACAACATCACATGAAAATCATCAACACCACAACCCCACATCATCATATATCGTCCTTGACAATAGCCACCCTTATCGCTTCTATTGCCACCCTTATCTCTCATATAGCCACCCTTATCGCTCCGCCCAGACAATATCAATAGCCACCCTTATCGCTCCTATTGCCACCCTTATCGCTCCGCCTAGAAAATATTCCAACAACACAATAACAGTGAAATTCCACACTTATACCCACATAATATCAACGGTGAAATGCCACTCTTATCTCCTCAAAATAATAATTCACACAACACAACAATTTACACGGCAAGTTATCACGGCAACATAACAAAATCAATTCACATTACAGTTTGCTCAATGGCCACAACAAATTCCAAGGACATAACAAAATCAATTAATTTTTACAACAAATAGCCAAAAGCTCTACACAATGTGTACAACACCCAAAAACAACCAATAGAAATTACTCAACATAAAGCAAAGTCTTCATTAAATTCAAATTTTTAATAATTATATAAACACCTCTTCTTAAGCTCATTTAATTAATCATTTGCAGAGAAAAAATTCATAATAAAATTAAATTTCAATAATTATCAAACCAACAAATTCACGGAATTACATAAATAATCAAGTAACAATCACATCAAATTGTCATATAACGACAGATTCAACAGCAACAAGGATTTAGGCACGACAATTAGATGATTAAATATATACCAATAATTATTCAATTTACCACACAATATGCTCAGGACTTTAACTCAATAAAATTTATACATATAAGCCGAGTACGTACTCGTCACCTCGCGTACACGGCTTTTCACATTTCATAAATGGCACATAAGACTCGATGTCTAAGGGGTAATTCCCCCACTCGAGGTTAAGCAAGACACTTATCTTTTTGAAGTTAGGCCGATATTCCAAAATAGCCTTCTTGCTTGAATTGACCTTCGGACATCTCAAATCTATCCAAATTAATTGTATAACTTCATTAAAATTTATCGAAAATAATTCCGGATAATAATACGTCGACTTAAATTTATTCTAAAACGTCAATAAAAGTCAACGAGGGACCCACCCCTCGGAACCCGACATAATTTTCATGAAATCCGAACACTCATTGCGATACGAGTTCAAGCATGCCAATTTTATCGAATTCCAATAACAACTCGACCTCCAAATCTTAAATTTTCGGTTTTGGAAGATTGTACAAAAATCTTGATTTTTCTCCATTAAATCTAAATTAAATGATGGATTTAAAGACATAATCATGGAAATTAATCAAAACTGGATAGGAATCACTTACCCTAAACACCCACGCAAGAATCTCTCCAAAAATTGCCTTCTACCGAGCTCCCAATTAGATTTTGAGTTATGAACTCAAACCCCCATTTTTGGGACTTTTAATTCTGCCCAGATAGGCCTTCTTCGCGTTCGCGACCATTGCTTCGCGTTCGCGAAGGCCAAAACCCAACTGCCTCAAATCCTTCATCGCGTTCGCGACCTCCTCGTCGCGTTCGCGAAGGCCAACTGTTTCTACCCTATCATTTCCTCTTCGCGTTCGCGAACTCCTCGTCACGTTTGCGATGACCAGCTGACCAAATCCTTTGCGTTCGCGTTCCATGCTTCGCGTTCGCGAAATCCAAACGATCAGTCCCTCATATTCCTCTTCGCGAACGCAGGACTCCCTTCACGTTCGCGAAGAAGGAAACCAGACTTCAGCAACAACATTCAAAACATCTCCAATTTGGTTCGAAACCACCCCGAATCACACCCGAGCCCCTCGGGACCCCGTCCAATCATACCAACCTTCCCCATAACATAACACGAACCTGATCGAAGCCTCAAAGCATATTAAACAATATCGAAACGACGAATCACACCCCAAATCAAAATCTATGAACTTTGAACTTTCAAATTCTATAATTTATGACGAAACTCATCAAATCAATCTGTAATGACTTCAAATTTTGCACACAAGTCATAAATTACATAACAGACCTATTCAAATTTCCATAATCGGATTCCGACCTCGATATCAAAAAGTCAACCCCCGGTCAAACTTCCAAAAAATTCAACTTTCGACATTTCAAGCTTAATTCCACTACAGACCTTCAAATAATTTTCCGGACACTCTCCTAAGTTCAAAATCACCATACGGAGCTATTGAAATCATCAAAATTCCATTCCGGAGTCGTTTGCTCAGAAGTCAACTCTCCGATCAACTCTTTCTATTTAAGCTTCAAATTAAGGATTGTTCTTTTAATTTAATTCCGAATCTTTAGTAAATCAAATTCGACCACACCCGTAGGTCATAATACATATTGTGAAGCTGCTCGAGACCATAAGTCACTAAACATGGCGTAAATTCTTAAAACGACAAGTCGATTCGTTACATTCTCCACCTCATAAACAAACGTTTGTCCTCGAACGTTCTAAGAATTATTCTGAGATTACCAAATTGATGATTTTTACTTTTACACATATACTCACGGTTGATTCCACGCTACCACATTTGAGATAAGCGTGACAACATCATCTCATTTGAGATTATTTCTTTTATCCATACTTGAAAACTTTTAAGGCTATTTTCTTACGCTCCAATATTTGCAAAAGGCCTGATTTCTCACAACAACGCACAATATTAGTCTCAACTGGCTATAGCAACTCATGCCTATACACACATCAATTTTGTAACGACTCAGCCGATCGTTTTGAGAACTTAAGTCTCGTTCGGCGGCATAAGACCCTGAGCAGCTTCATATTATGTGTATTGACTTGCGTGCGTGGTTGAATTAAGTTACCGGATGATTCATAGTGATTTGGGACACTTAGCCCCTAAAATGGAAGCTTAAGTCTTAGGATTTTGACCGTAGTCGAAAGTATGTGAAGACGACTCCGGAATGGAGTTCCGTCAGTTCCATTAGCTTCGTTGGATAATTTTGGACTTAGGAGCATGTCTGGACTGTAAATCTGAGGTCTGTAGCTGATTTAGGCTTAAAATGGCGAAAGTCAAATTTTTGGAGATTTGGACCGGAAGTGGACCTTTTGATATCGGGGTCAGAAAGCGATTCCGAGAGTTGGAACAACTCTGTTATGTTATTTGGGACTTGCTTGCAAAATTTGACATCATTCCGGGTTGATTTGATAGGTTTCAACACGAGTTTTAGAAGTTGAAAGATTTGAAATTTATAAGTTCGATTCTTGGTGCGATTCGTGGTTTCGACGTTGTTTTATGTGACTTTAAGGCTCGACTATGTTCGTATGGTGTATTAGAATTGGTTGGTATGTTTGGTTGAGGTCCCGGGGGCCTCGGGTGAGTTTCGGGTACTTAACGGATTAAAAGTTTGATTTGTGTTACTGCTAAGTCTTCAGGCTTCTAGTATTTTTGCGCCTGCGAAGAAGAGATCGCAGGTGGGAGAGCACATGTGCGGAGAGGCAAGCGCAGAAGTAGAAAAAATAGAGGAGTGCCAGGGGCCGCAGGTGCGAGGACAATTCCGCATCTGCGATGCCCGCAAATGCGAAGATTGAGGCGCAGGTGCGAGAAGAGCTGGGCTTGACAGTCTCTGCAGGTGCGGAGAAATTATGCGCATCAGCGGCTCCGCAGAAGCGGATTTATGGCGTGCAGAAGTGAGAGGAAGCGCAGGTGCGGTTGGACACGCGCACTTGCTGTCGTGCAGATGCGACTATTTATGCGCAGGTGCGGTCACGCTTGGGCAGAAAAGAGAAATCCGAGGGTTTGGTTTCATTCTTCATTTTTGTACTTGAGAGCTCGGAATTTGGCAATATTTCGAGGGTTTTTCAGAGGAAACTTTGGGGTAATGATTCCTAACTTGTTTTTGGTTGTTTTCCATTAATCCATAGTTATTTTCTCCATTTAGTTTCTGGTTTGGATTAAAAATTTAGGAAACATGGGAAGAAGTTCTTCAACTAAGAGTTTTGAGTTTTGATTGGGATTTAGACATCGGATTTGGATAATTTTGGTACGAGTGAACTCGCGAGTGAATGGGTGTTCGTATCATGTGACCTTTACCCGATTCCGAGACGTGGTCCCGGGTCGACTTTTTAGGGCAAATTTGGGAATGTTTATTAAATATTGATTAGATAGGTTTATTATTGTTGTATTCATGTTATGCAATTGTGTTTGGCTAGATTTGGGCCATTCAGAGTCGGATAATTGAGGAAAGGACATTCTTACGGACTGTTTGAGCTTGGTTCGAGGTAAGTATCTGGCCTAACCTTGTGTGGGGGATTTTTCCCTTAGGATTTGAGTCTTTTATGTTGATTTGTAGTCCATGCACGCGAGGTGACGAGTGTGTGCTCGGACTTATTTGTGAAAAGTTGGCCTTTTAGGATTCTTAGGTCCTTATATTCACTGAGTATGAAGTTGTTCTTGAAATGATTAAGTTCCTATTTACTAGTTTCACCTCTACATGCTTTAATTAGAATTAACTGCTTTCAGGATTCACTCTTATTGCCTATTGGACTCTTATTTGACTTAACTGAAGATTTTGTTTACCTCCTCTATTGTCATACTATCTTTTCATAACTGGTTATCTTTATTTGAAATTATTATTATATCATCTTATAATTTGTTTAGTCTTAATTGAGGTTATGATTATTTTTCCGTTGTTATCCTTAATTGAATTGTTGAATATCCTTCGTAATTTTATCAGCCTTAAAAGAAGTTTAGATATCCTATATCTTAGTCGACTTGTTTTATTTGGCATTATTGGATTCGTGTTAGCTTCCTTGTTGTTGAAGTATATATTGTGGGATTCGTTGCTATACCTTAGTTTTTCCTTTGTTGACTTATTCGCTTTACGCATAGCATTTCAGACTGTGATTATTCCTTGTGATTTGGTCCCACATTTTCCTGTGATTTAAAAGTTCTTGAGTAGATTTACTTGTCGTACTTTGTATTATTGCCATTGTTGTTGTATTTGTTATGGTGATGCAGGAGGTTTCTGCCGTGCGGTTATTATTATTGTGATGCACGAGGTTTCTGCCGTGCGGTTGTTGTTATGGGGTGGTACGAGGTTTCTGCCGTGCTATTGTTACTATTGATATTTGCACATGCGATGTGACAAGGTGTGATATATGTATGTGTGGGTTGCGCATGTGGCGAGACAAGGTGGGAACATTATTATGCACGTGTGGCGAGACAAGGCGGGCATTTATGTTACTATTACACACGTGGCAAGACAAGGTGGGCTGTGTCAGGGATTGATTTGTGATGATTTGTGGCCTGAGGGCATTCTTGTTTTTGATATTTATGAAATGGTATACATACCTATGTGAGCTTGATCTTGTGAAAGCTGTGATAAAATATTTTACGTGTTGTCCGTTCTTTTTCCTTATGCTTATTTGCTGATATGGACTATCACTTGCACAAGCATACACATAGTTAAGCACTCTTATAGGATAAAATGTGTTCTTGATATGGTTGAGCATAGATGCTCACCCTTGTTTACTTGCCTTCTATATGAGAATGGCTCTATTGGCACGTGAGTCGTCAGTGCGGTTATGAGATGTTATGAGGGCACATGATGCTAAGTGTTAGAGTTCAGGTATTGAGACCCATGAGTTGTGATTTGTCCAAGGTTCGGTACCTCGTGGAGTTGTTGATTAAAACTTGGTGTAAAAGCGGTTGTAATTACTGAGTTATTACTTGTCCTTGTTGTATTCGTGATTCCGGATTTAGGTTGTGTTCCATTAACTTTGTGTGCGTCATTTGCATGATATTCCGCTGATACTTGTTGTTTCTTGCTTTAATGCCATTACTATATTGTGAGCCATATTGAATACTCTTTATGTGGACATCATACTTCTGTTATTCATGTACTTATATCTGTTCAGTTTATTAGACCAGTGGGTGTCTTGACTATTCCTCGTTATTACTCCACCGAGGTTAGTCTTGATACTTACTGGGCACCATTGTGGTGTGCTCATGCTACTCTTCTGCATATTTTTGTGCAGATCCAGGTACTTGTTCGTTAGCTAGCTGTGTGGACTGTTGCTGTGGAGACTTAAGGTAAACCTGCTGCTGCGTTCGCAGGCTTCGGAGTCACCTTCCAGTTTTCGTTTTGCACTGTTTATTCTTATTTTTGGACAGTTGTATTTAGAAGTTTTCTAGCAGACACTCTGTAGAGCTTATGACTTGTACTACCGATTTTGGGAATTTTAAGAGATTCTATTTAAATAGTATTATTGTTTTAATTATTGTTAGGCTTACCTAGTCCCTAAGATTAGGTGCCATCATGATACCCAACGGAGGAAAAATTGGGTCGTGACAAGGTTGTATCAGAGCTCTAGGTTCATAGGTGCTACGAGTCATAAGCGAGTTAAGTAGAGTCTTGCGAATCGGTACGAAGACGTCTGTACTTATCTTCGAGAGGCTACAGAATTATCAGGACAATTGCACTTCTTTCATTCCTATCGTGCGAGCTTATTGATCTCGGAGTTTGAACTTTTATCATTCCATTCTCTCATAGATGGTGAGGACACGAGCTGCAGTTATCGACGACGCTACTCCCAGAGCAGGTATCGCTAGGGGCAGAGGCAGAGGTCAACGAGGAGTACATGCCGTAGATAGAGCACCTACCAGAGCAATAGTTGAGGATCCGCCAGTAGTTCCAGTTGGGGAGAAGGTACCAGAGGCGCCTGTTGTTACACTCGGACTTCAGGAGACCTTAGCATAGTTCCTGAGTATGTTTGGTGTATTGGCTTAGGTGGGGTTGATTCCGGTTGTACCAGCTACTTCATATACTGGGGGAGGAACCCAGACTCCTGCGACCCACACCCCAGAGCAGCGAGTTCATATTGGGCAAGTTCCAGGTGTCGTGGCGACATAGCCTGTGGTTCCAGTTCAGCCCGTGGCCAGGGCAACAACATCCGAGGAAGAGCAGCTTAGACTTGTAAGGTTCAAGAAATATATCCCTCCTACATTTAGTGGTTTGGCTTCAGAGAGTGCACAGGATTTTCTGGAGGAGTGTCACCGCATTCTCTATACTATGGGTATTGTGGAGACGAGCGGGGTTGCTTTTAATACGTTCCAGCTTAGGGGAGTGGCCTACCGGTGGTAGCGGGCATATGAGTTGGGTAGCCCGGCAGAGTTAGCTTCACTTACATGAGTTTAGTTTTCCGAGATGTTCCTGAGAGAGTTTGTACCTCAGTCCCTTCAAGATACATGGCGCGCGGAGTTTGAGAAGCTGCGCCAGGGCACTATGTCAGTGTCAGAGTATGCCGTGAGATTCAGTAATTTGGCCAGGCATGCACCTGCTTTGGTCGCCACAGTTAGAGAGCATGTCCGTTGATTCATTGAGGGACTCAGACATGATATTCAGTTCAGTATGGCTCGGGAGTTAAAGTTAGATGTTTCGTTTCAGCAGGTGGTAGGGATCGCCCGCCGAGTAGAGGGCATGTGGGACCAGGAGAGAGAAGATAGTCGAGGCCACGAGGGAGAGTACATGCGAGATCAGGATAGAGAGGACAGGGAGGTGAGAAGGCCTCGTAGACCGAAGAGATCTATTAGTCCTTATTTTGGGGGCAGGGTATGACATGGTAGAGGTTTTGTGGGTCAGCCAGTTTAGTTTGCACTTCAGGCTTCGCACAGTGCTTCGGGTGCTCATGGGTCTCAGAGTACCCGTACCGCACAGTTCCCACAAGCACGTCAGCAGAGAGGTTGCTTCGAGTGTGGAGATACCAACCACATGATGAGAGATTGTCCTAGACTCCAGACATGTGTGTCACAGCGGAGTATTCAGTCGAGTAGAGGGCGCCCAAGAGGGGAAGTCCCGACCCGTTGATGTGTTTCGTATAGTAGACTTGAGGCCACTGCGCCAGATGATGTCATACAGGTATACTTTTGATTTGTTACAGAGGGGCACCATTCATATTTTGATTCGGTTCTGCTTATCAAGGCGGGTTCCCTTATTTCTTGTCCCACCTATGGGTGAGTTCATGACTTAGTATTATGTTTAGATGTTTACCCCGTTAGGAGTTTCTATGAGTGATAGCCGTGTCTATCATTTATTTCTATTAATTATTGAAAGTTACGAGACTATAAGTGAATTCACGTTGTCCATTATGGTAGGTTTGATGTGATTCCTGAGTAAATTTGGTTATAATTTGTGATCTGATACTCTACCGGGGTGAGAATTTAGCAAGTATTTAGATTTTATTGGCAGAATTGAGTTAGTGGAAGATTTCTATTGCTATGATGTGTATTCGACTTGTGATTCAGAGTTGAGGGCGAAACCCTCGCGATTCCATGTGATTTGATATGTTTGAGTCGGGCTGCGTGCCGCAGTTACCAGGATGAGATCCTTATGATTTGTTCATGTACTTTGATTTTTCCTTTTGAATTGATTCGTAGTATGATACTGTTAGAGAGTCGTGTCTGTCGGGCTTGTTTGATNAGTTAAAGTTAGATGTTTCGTTTCAGCAGGTGGTAGGGATCGCCCGCCGAGTAGAGGGCATGTGGGACCAGGAGAGAGAAGATAGTCGAGGCCACGAGGGAGAGTACATGCGAGATCAGGATAGAGAGGACAGGGAGGTGAGAAGGCCTCGTAGACCGAAGAGATCTATTAGTCCTTATTTTGGGGGCAGGGTATGACATGGTAGAGGTTTTGTGGGTCAGCCAGTTTAGTTTGCACTTCAGGCTTCGCACAGTGCTTCGGGTGCTCATGGGTCTCAGAGTACCCGTACCGCACAGTTCCCACAAGCACGTCAGCAGAGAGGTTGCTTCGAGTGTGGAGATACCAACCACATGATGAGAGATTGTCCTAGACTCCAGACATGTGTGTCACAGCGGAGTATTCAGTCGAGTAGAGGGCGCCCAAGAGGGGAAGTCCCGACCCGTTGATGTGTTTCGTATAGTAGACTTGAGGCCACTGCGCCAGATGATGTCATACAGGTATACTTTTGATTTGTTACAGAGGGGCACCATTCATATTTTGATTCGGTTCTGCTTATCAAGGCGGGTTCCCTTATTTCTTGTCCCACCTATGGGTGAGTTCATGACTTAGTATTATGTTTAGATGTTTACCCCGTTAGGAGTTTCTATGAGTGATAGCCGTGTCTATCATTTATTTCTATTAATTATTGAAAGTTACGAGACTATAAGTGAATTCACGTTGTCCATTATGGTAGGTTTGATGTGATTCCTGAGTAAATTTGGTTATAATTTGTGATCTGATACTCTACCGGGGTGAGAATTTAGCAAGTATTTAGATTTTATTGGCAGAATTGAGTTAGTGGAAGATTTCTATTGCTATGATGTGTATTCGACTTGTGATTCAGAGTTGAGGGCGAAACCCTCGCGATTCCATGTGATTTGATATGTTTGAGCTGGGCTGCGTGCCGCAGTTACCAGGATGAGATCCTTATGATTTGTTCATGTACTTTGATTTTTCCTTTTGAATTGATTCGTAGTATGATACTGTTAGAGAGTTGTGTCTGTCGGGCTTGTTTGATATTTCCCTTATGTGTTTCTCTTTACATATTTAGTCATTTTCATTATGCGCTTCTCGAGTTTTAACTTGCGGGGTATGTGCCCGGTGGTGTTAGTTGTGACTTGTTGATTCGGGTGTATAGTTAAGAGGTCTTCGTGTTTTCTTGCATCATTTTCAGTGTTGTGGAGGTTTGAACAGGGTTCTAACGGATATGAGGCTAATTACTGGTGATGATTTTTGATTATGGGCAGCTATTGTGATCAGAAATGTTATTATGGGCCTATGTGTGGTGTGTCTTGTTGTGTGGTCGTACCTTATGGGTATAGTCATGAGTTGTTACAGTTGGTTGAGACTGATAACGGTTATGGATTTAGAATCGGGTCTTTTGAAGATAAATGAAAGGTGAGAATGTTTACTCTAAGGCTTATCAGTGTTGGCAGAAAGGATGAATTAAAGTTGGGATGGTGTCGTCAGGCTTATGTGGATTGGGGTGACGTGGAGTCGCCCGCGGGTGTATGTTGGATATGTACTGTCAGTGAATTCAAAAACTTCGAGGCGATTCTTAGCATGTTCGAGGATGAACGTTTGTTTAAGAGGGGAAAGATGTAACAACCCGGTCGGTTGTTTTGAGAACTTAAGTCTCGTTTTGTGGCATAAGACCCTGAGCAGCTTCATATTATGTGTATTGACTTGCGTGTGTGGTTGAATTCAGTTACCCGATGATTTAGAGTGATTTGGGACACTTAGTCCCTAAAACGGAAGCTTAAGTCTTAGGATTTTGACCGTAGTCGGAACTATGTGAAGACGACTCCAGAATGGAATTCTGTCAGTTCCATTAGCTCCGTTGGGTGATTTTGGACTTAGGAGCATGTCCGGACTGTACATCCGAGGTCTGTAGCCGATTTAGGCTTGAAATGGCGAAAGTTGAATTTTTGGAGATTTGGACCGGAAGTGGAGTTTTTGATATCGGAGTCGAAAAACGATTCCGAGAGTTGGAACAGCTCCGTTATGTTATTTGGGACTTGCCTGCAAAATTTGACGTCATTCCGAGTTAATTTGATAGGTTTCAGCACGAGTTTTAGAAGTTGAAAGATTTGAAATTTATAAGTACGATTCTTGGTACGATTCGTGGTTTCGACGTTGTTTGATGTGACTTTAAGGCTCGACTAAGTTCGTATGGTGTATTAGGATTGGTTAGTATGTTTGGTTGAGGTCCCGGGGGCCTCGGGTGAGTTTTGGGTGCTTAACAGACTAAAGGTTTGATTTGCGTTACTACTAAGTCTTTAGGCTTCTGGTATTTTCGCACCTGCGAAGAAGAGACCGCAGGTATGAGAGCGCACGTGCGGAGAGGCAAGCGCAGAAGAGGAAAATGGAGGAGTGCCAGGGGCCGCAGGTGCGAGGAAAATTCCGCATCTGCGATGCCTGCAAATGCGAAGATTGAGGCCCAGGTGCGAGAAGAGCTGGACTTGATAGTCTCCGCAGGTGCGGAGAAATTATGCGCATCAGCGGCTCCGCAGAAGCGGATTTGTGGCGTGCAGAAGTGAGAGGAAGCGCAGGTGCGGTTGGACACGCGCACTTGCGGTCGTGCAGATACGACTATTTATGTGCAGGTGCGGTCACGCATGGGAAGAAAAGAGAAATCCGAGGGTTTGGTTTCATTCTTCGTTTTTGGACTTGAGAGCTCGGAATTTAGCGATATTTCGAGGGTTTTTCAGAGGAAACTTTGGGGTAATGATTCCTAACTCGTTTTTGGTTGCTTTCCATTAATCCATAGTTATTTTCTCCATTTAGTTTCGGGTTTGGATTAAACATTTAGGAAAAATGGGAAGAAGTTCTTCAACTAAGAGTTTTGAGTTTTGATTGGGATTTAGACATCGGATTTGGATAATTTTGGTACGAGTGAACTCGCGAGTGAATGGGTGTTCGTATCTTGTGACTTTTACCCGATTCTGAGACGTGGTCCCGGGTCGACGTTTTAGGGCGAATTTGGGAATTTCTATTAAATATTGATTAGATAGGTTTATTATTGTTGTATTCATGTTATGCAATTGTGTTTGGCTAGATTTGGGCCATTCGGAGTCGGATAATTGAGGAAAGGACATTCTTACAGACTGTTTGAGCTTGGTTCGAGGTAAGTATCTGGCCTAACCTTGTGTGGGGGATTTTCCCCTTAGGATTTGAGTCTTCTATGTTGATTTGTAGTCCATGCACGCGAGGTGACGAGTGCGTGCTCGGACTTATTTGTGAAAAGTTGGCCTTTTAGGATTCTTAGGTCCTTATATTCACTAAGTATGAAGTTGTTCTTGATATGATTAAGTTC
>AWOL01S0001954.1:57339-74450 GCA_000715115.1 Nicotiana otophora | reverse complement strand
TAGTTTAGGACTCAAAGCATGAATTACTTGTGTAAATTATATTCTTTATTTAATTAATATTAATTGATATATATATATATATATGAATATATTGTGAATTGTTTTGATAAAAATATTAAAGGATGAAAATCTCATATGCTTGATTTTTTATTTAAATTAAGTAATTGTTAAGAGAAATTGTTCTTCCTCCCGAATTTATCTTATAATAAATATACTCTCTTTCCGGAGGTATATAAGAAAATATCCTCTTTTCTTGTGGAGCGGGCCGAACGCCTCGGCAGAATAGATACATCTATGGATCGTGTCGCACGTCCCTCGGCAGTGTACACGAAACTCTGGATCGGGCCGTACGACCTCGACAGAAATCGTGCTTAATAATAATACTAATTACACGATACTTGGACAGTCTATTACAGCTTGTAAAGCTATTTGATAAATTGAAAATTTATTGAAATTGAATTGCAGTTTGTAAAGCTATTTGATAAATTGAAAATTTATTGAAATTGAATTGCAGTTTGTAAAGCTATTTGATAAATTGAAAATTTTATCGAAATTGAAGGATTTAGTTAATAGATTAGAAATTGTTGCATTTGAAAGATTTTTTATTATTTTTGCTAATTGAATAAAAATATTGTTAACTCTGTGAATCATGTTAATTTGAATAATTATAATTTATTCTATTTATTATTGTTGACCCTGGTGAGTGTCAAAGTCGGCCATCTCGTCTCTACCACTTCGAGATTAGGCTTGATACTTACTGGGTACACGTTGTTTACGTACTCATGTTACACTTGCTGCACTTTTTGTGCAGGATCTGAGACAGATACTAGTGGAGGACCTATCATCGCACATCCTCGTTATCCAGGAGCGTAGTGGTGAGCTGCCTTTCTAAGCCGTCCTGCAGCTACCAGTGCCTCTTCTTGTATTTGTAATTTTGTCTATTTTTATTTCAGACAGTATTTGGAGTTTTGTATAATCTACTAGATGCTCATACACTTGTGACATCAGGTCACACACATTGATAGAATTTGGTGTCTTATTAGTTATTTTAAATTTCCGGTTGGCTTGCCTAGCTGTAGTGTTGGGCGCCATCACGACTTATAGTTTGTCTTATTTTACTAGCTCATATGAACATAATATGAATTTTATAGTTTGTCGCTTTTAAATAATAAAAAGATAGATATGGGTTAGAATGTATTTTTTTAATAACTATTTATACTAATAAATGCGTAACTGGTAAAGTTGTTGGCATGTGACCAGGAGTCACGAGTTCGAGTCGTGGAAACAGCCTCTTGCAGAAATGCAGGGTAAGGCTGCGTACAATCGACCCTTGTGGTCTGGCGCTTCCCTGGATCCCGCACATAGTGGGAGCTTAGTGCACCGAACTGCCCTTTTAATAAAAAAAAATAAAGCTAGTTAAATACAAAATTATATTTAACAACTAAGACATATAAATAAATAAGAAGTAAAACATGAGAAGTTGTAAAATTATATGGAAGCATACTATAAGCAACATGTTGAAAGGTTTGAAAAACAGAATGAGAGATAAAAGAGAAATAGTGTAAAAGAAATAGACTTAATTTATTTTTAAAAATAAAAAATAAAAAATTAGAAAAATTATATTAGCTTGTAATTACACATTGTAATGATTACCATCAATTCTCACCTCACTCTTGAAAACTGGAGAGTTTAATTATACTCTTTCAGTTACTTAATTCCATTCAAACGGTCTAATTATATACAAATTCAATTCCCACGTGTCTTCTCAAACATGCTCTTAACTATTTTCTTTGATTCATAAGGCAAATACTGTTTCGCCAACTAGTTTTATGAAGTGAGGTGCTTGTCAAAATCTGCGTATGAATATGAGTCATTCCTAGGAAAAGGTAAAATCTGGTTTTTGATAAAAATCCTTCTATCAATTTAGCTTATTGTAATATTGCGTAAAGTGACCTTCAATAAATTTAGCTTAGCCGTCTTCCTAAAGGGTTTTCATAACATGTGTCCTTTGAGAAATATAAATTTTTTTCCCAATATTTAGTCACTTTAAATTATTGAAAATATATTCCTTACAAAACCAAAATTTACCTTGAATTCACTGCTTATTCTTCACTCACAAACCCTTTATATTTTATCACAAAATCTATTGGATAAAATTAAGAGACAAAAGGATTAAATCAAGATTCGGGCTTTGGGAGAAATTCTTGAACATTAAAGAACTCGTGCTTGGGTGGGACTAGCAATAATTTATTCTGCACTTTATTCGCTATTGAGAGGGACTGAGTGAATGAGGAAAGACCGAGGGATTTAAGGGATTGCAGGAAAAGCTAAAATTTATTCTGCAC
The DNA here is from genome assembly GCA_000715115.1 of Nicotiana otophora. NCBI lineage: Eukaryota > Viridiplantae > Streptophyta > Magnoliopsida > Solanales > Solanaceae > Nicotiana > Nicotiana otophora. The sequence goes on along the minus strand of AWOL01S0001954.1, from coordinate 72,105 downwards.
TTTATTCGCTATTGAAGGTTGTTTAGATTTTATATGTAGTACTAACACTTGATAGAGAATGAAAACATCGTCTTTTGATGTTAATTGAATGTATGGTTATTATTACAACATTAAACAGATAAAGATATGGCATGGAGTATAAATTACTTTACACAAATTTTAAAACTTGACAATTGTTAATCAATATATGTACATGTTAAACAAAATGCAAATAAAGTGTAATTTTTATTCATTTCTTGCAATATTCCATATATTGCTTTAATTACGTTTTTCTCACTTATCGTATATCTATATCTATCTATCTATCTATATATATATTATATTAAAAGCATAAAGATCATTAGCAAAATATCGTTCATCTTTTTTACCCTTTAAAATCAGATTTTATATTGGATAAAATTATCATTTAAAATAAATTCCTAATATATAGGACTTTAAAATAACTAAGGTTTTACTTATTAAATTTTTTCTTATTTGATCAGGTAAGAAGTTTTCAATTAAATTTTTACCTTATTTAAACTCATTTCCTACTCAATTAACATTTCTTTATCACTAAAATCAAATTTTCAATCACACATTATTCTCTTGAATTAATTTTTAACATTAAAAAAAGGACTTTTACCCTCCGAAGAACAAGATTGCTTGGGCAATAGTTTACTCCAACGATACTTTGTTTTTTAGAAGGAACAAGAGTTGGGACAAGAGTTCTTACCTTTTTGGTTGAAAAGGTAAATTTTATGAAAGTCAAAGTGAAAAATGTATAATAGACTTTAAAATCTTAAATGTTTAGTTCATCTAAAGTATCATATACTAACGTGATTGTAATTTCATTTAACACGGATTATAGTAAAATATAATTTCTCCAACACATAATTATCTTTTAAAGAAAAAATTAGCTATTGAAAATAAATATAATTAATATTTGCTACAACTTGATAATCAATAAAAAGGAAATAATAAGAGAAATAACATGAGAAAATATGCTAACTCTGGAAGAGACACAAAAACTTTGTTAAAAATTGTAATGTGCAAATGTAACTGCTTAAATTTTGTGTTTGAGTTTTAATCTAATTATTATTAGTTTGCTTATTTCATCATTCGCGAGCCAATTTTTGAACCAACAAAAAACTATATTAATTAATCTCATTATATATATAAACTATAATTAATTTTGTATTATAATTGAACTCCTTTCCAACTCACTTAATATTTTATTATTGACTTCTTGTATTATATTTGAAAATCACGGTCAATAATTAGGACAAAAAACTAAAAATAAATTAGAGAGAGAGAGAGATTGGTAGTTGATAAAAGTCAACAACACTATCGGTTTTGCAAACACAAAAATCTAAAAATAATATATTAATTATTTTTTACCATTAAAAATAGAATATAATTGGATAAAGTATTAATTACTAAATATTTAAAATTTGGTATGAGCTAGCATTAACAATTCGAATCAACAAGAAAACAAAGTATTTTCTTATTTGAGAACAAATAATTGAGAATTAACTAATTAGCAAAAAAATCCAATTAAATTCTTCTACAATTTATCATACAAGTAAAATCATTTTTTTAAATTAACATAATAGGGTACCTAAATTATGCAATTAAGAAGAGAATCGGCAGCAAAAGAAACAAAAAATAAGAGGAATATCATTTTTAATATAATATTAAGAGTCATATTGATAAATTGCTATTCATTTAACTAAATTAATATTCTTCACTTAACTGATATTTTTTCTTAGATTTTATTTTATAACTTAAATATGGAGTATAAATTATTTTATATAATATTTATATAATTTTAAAAATATTAATACTAATTGAGTTGGGTACACGCGCAACGCGCGTAGCATAAGACTAGTTATATTAAAAGCACGAAGCCCTTTCGCGAAATGTCGTTCGCCTTTTTTACACTTTCATAATAAATTTCACACTAGACAAAATAGTCGTTTCCTAATTCTTAGGACTCTTAAATCAACTAAATTTTATCTATTGAACCCTTCCTTATTTAAATTAGGTAAGAAATCATAATATTTAAGAATTTAAATTCTATTTAGATTCTAACACTTCAATTGGAATAAACACATAAAATTGAGCACAAATGTAAATATTGAAACTTTTACGCAAGTTAATACTTATATGATCATTAAATGACACTTAATACTTATATATATTATTATAAAAGTATAAATACATAGTCGATTTATAAAAATAACCTTATAATTTTAAACATAATAACTCATAATAAAATGACATGACCGAAATTCTAGATATTAGCCTTATAATCCTATTAGTTTTAGGACATAATACTATACGTTAGGAATCCTACATGATTACCTTTAGGAATCCTATTAGTATAATTATTTTCAGGTTGTCTAATCCATATAAAATTGAACAAGTATATATATTTAGTCATGTAATCATATTACTTTTAGGATATACTTCTTAAACATTTCTATTACCAATTTAATTTGAAAACGTATTATAATGTCCTATTACTAAAATGTATTATATTTTCCAAATCCATTTAGAAAAATGAGAGCATATATTATTATAAATGCATAAATACAATATCAATATATCAAAATTGCCCTAAAATATTAAACGGAAGAACTCATAAGGAAAGGACATAACTGCAATAACCTATTTTTTGGACTACAATATCTTCTGTGCTAATTTTTAAAATTTTAAAATTAATAAAATTTTGTCTATTAAATTCTTATTAAAAATATATAGGAAGGTTTAATAAAATAAATTCCATAAGAATCCTCCGTATTGGCAATACATTACCACTATATAATGTCAAATACGAAGAAAAAATAAAAGTAATATTAAATAGAATGCATAAAGAGTTAAAATTGAGAGAGAGAAAAATACCCCCACGATAATATATTTTTTTATTATATTTGAACTATTTTTCTACTTAAATAATATTTTTTTATCAATTTTTTATGTAATATTAAAAAATACCCAATTATTAAACAACAACTAAGAAAATATCTAAGAATATAAATTTGTGAGAAAGAGAAAAGAATGGTTGATAAGAGTCAATACCACTAATAATTCTACAAACTTGAAGATCTAAAAGTGAAATGTCATATCAATCTTTTACTCTTGAAAATAAAATTTATGGTGGATAACATTATAATTAAGATTAAATATTCAAAACAAGAGATGAACTAATATTAAGATCTGAATCAACATAGAATAAATTATTTTTTTATGTTAAATTCAAATAATTAAATATTTTAATTAATTATTTAGCAAGAGAATCCAATTCAATTATTTTTAAATTCATCATATGAGTAAAATTCTTATTCAAGTTAATAAGAAATCTCAGGGTACATAAATTTATTCCATAAAAAGAGCGTTAGAACACAAAGTAAAAAGGTTAGTATATTATTAAGAATAAAAATACTATACAAGTGTTTGAGGAAGCACAATCAAAGCTAAATCCTAAACAAGAACAAGTTTTCAAGACTATATTATAAAGAGTCGACTCTGGTATAACTGGATTATTCTTTGTAGATGCCTCCGGCGGAATCGAAATAATATTTCTATGCCATACATTACTTGCAAATATCATATTAAGAGATATGACACTGTTAGCAATAGTAGCAAGTGGTGTACAAAACAACAATTTTATTGTGAGATTACCCATTCTAAATTTGATATACCTCTTTTTAAACAACTTAAATAACCATCACAAATATATCATAGCAAAGCAATGGTGCTAAATTTATAAGGAACGCAAAATTGCTATTATGGGATGAAGCACTTATGGCTAAGTGTCAAACAATCGAAATAATTGCCCGAAGTTCTAGAGATATATTAGATATTAATGAACCGTTTGGTAAAAAATTAATGGTTTGGGAGGTGATTTCTGTCAAGTACTACCAGTAGTTCCAAAATCGACAAAACCAGAGACTGTAAAATTTAGCTTATCAAAGTTATACTTCTGACCTCAACGAAAAAGATTCAACTGACAAAAAATATAAAGTAAGAACAGATCCAATATTCAATGTCTTCTTGCTTCATGTCAGAAACGAAGAAGAGTATCCAATAAAAGATGATTTGGTTCTTCCTGGACACTTGGTATCAATCCCAATGGTAATAGTAATGCATTTAATAAGAGAAATATTTCTATCATTAGATTAAAACGCAATTTGTGCAAATCGCACGATAAAATTAAAAAGATATCTTAGCTAGCAAAAATGAATATGTTGATCAACTAAATAAAAGGTTGATTGTAAAATTTTATAGTAAAAATAAAATATTTTTCAGTTTTTGACTCAGCAGAAAATGATACTAATAATTACTACCAAGAATAATACTTAAATACTTTAATACCAAATGGCCTTCTACCATACATGTTTGTTGTCAAGTTTCTTATTTCTTACTTATGTTAGTGTCACCGTATATAGTAGACTAAGTTAAAATTGATCTTTCATTGTATAAGGTTAATTTTGAAGAAAAATATACCTATCATGCTATTGAAAAACTTAGATACGCCGAATAGCTTATGTAATAGCACACAGATGGTATATAGAAGTTTTGACAATAACGTCATACATACAAAAATTATGATATTGGTTAATGTACTTCTAAGTATATTCTTATTATTGAATTCAACTTTCATCTTCCGAAACTAAGAAATATTCTTTTAAATTTTGTGTGAAAATAATTTTTAATATGTTTATGTTTTGCAGATATAATAAATAAAGCATAAGGATAAACATTCTAAATATTGGACTATATTTACCGCAATATATTTTCTTGCACGAACAACTGTATGTTGCACTTTCAAGAGGGATATAAAGATCGACAACAAGAGTTCTGGTTAAGGCAGAGAAACCAACGCATTAGGAGGAAACATACACAAAAAAATATTGTCCACAAATAAATGTTCGTTAAGATACCATCACATTAAATACTTTTAAACTATAATATATAATTATCTAACTAACATCACAAAATTGATCATTTGTGTAAGTTTTGATGATATCCTTTTATTTTAAATTCATACATTATGCTAATGTAATAATATTTTTCGGCATTTAGATGATTGTTATAATATTATACATAAAAATTCTCTCATTAATTAAATTTTATTGTTCCTTCATATAAATAAATATTTAAATCATCACGTGCCATTATTAACGTGCAACGCACGTTCATAGATACTAGTATGATTAAAATAGGTAAACATATATAAATTTATAGCTATGTATGTAATACAGTGTAAGGCCCCGTAAAAGTTTTCCTAAAAACCTGGATTTCATGATGCCAAAGTAGGTGTAGAGGTTAATAATAGTAAAGCGAGCCGCGGTTCGGACTTTTTGGATTGAACAGTGCGCTGGGAGTGGAAGGAAAATGCTAGGCAGAAGTAGGCATTTATGCGGCCCATTCTGCGGTCGTAGAAACACTCCGCAAACCGCAGACTGGTCGCAGAGTGGGGCAGTTTTCTGGGGCATTTTTTATGTTAATTTCGCGGCCATTATGCGACCGCATAACTATTTTGCGGGTTGCACTCTTGTCGCATATCCCGCTTTGAGATTGTTTGGAGGGAGGTTCTGCGGTACACTATGCGACCGCACAACCGTTCTGCGGTGCATTATGCGACCACAAAATAGGTCTGCGGGCCATATAGTGACCGCATACCAGGTCAGTTTCTTTCCAGTTCTGGCACCCATTTTCGCGGTCATTTCGCGGACCGCATAACCACTATGCGGCCGCATATGCGACCGTAGAACCCGTTCTGAAACTTTATTTTTTGGGTTTTTAAATCCGATCCTATTCTGTTAAAACACCTACCTTGGACCATTTTGATGATATTTTATGATTTTTTAAAGTGAGAGAGAGGGTCCTAGAGTGAGGAAGTGATCTTCATCAAATTTCTCTTCAATTCTCACTTAAAACCTTGAAGATTATCAAGAGAGACACCTAGGTCTTCTTCCTAAGAGGTAAGATTCTATCACCCAAACTCTTAATTTCAAAATGTAACTAGAATGGGCCATTAGTAAGGTAACTCATGGGGATGAGAGTTCTTACCTTGCATGCATGTGTTCCTAAGGTATGTTGGGAGGTTGTGAGTTAAAGATAGAAAAGAATGGGGTGTGGGTTGGTGGAGTCTTTCACAAAAAGGGCCTTAAAACATTGATGCACACCTAGTGTTTGATAATATGCTCAAATGAGCTAGAATCATGACAATCTTTCTAATTTTTGTCTAACTTGTTATATTTCTAAAATAAATTGAAGTTGCTAAGAATTTCGGGTCATTTTAAAATTTGAGAAGCTCAATTGAGGTATGTTGGCTAAACCCCCTTCTTCTTATAATCGAATCACATGGTGTTCATATAATTGGAGCAAGTCCTTGATCATTATTGAATTGGCTATTCCTAATGTGGTTGCGTTGAAGGAAGTTTGTTCAATGTTTATTCTAAATGCTTCATCATGTAATCTTGCCATTTGAGAATATGTTCAAAATGTGAAATATGTGTTAGGAATGTTAAGACTTCACGTCAAGATCGAAATAAAGGTTGTTATGCCAAATTGTATGAAAAGCCACTATGTGCCTAAGATTCCCAAATTGCTCATATGTGAATCTAGTGTCTTGAATGGGAACCCTTATTTTTGTGGATAATGATAATGATATTTGAATGTGGAAAAAGGGACTGGAACTATGAAATACGGCCAAGGGCCAAGAATGACTTTGTAATCGTAATCACTAGTGCCAATGAATTGAAAGTATATGAAAGAAGTACGATGTGAGATGATTGACTGAAAAAGGTAATGTCTCAAATGAGATGGCCTAGCCGATCGGGCCGAGATCGGACTCTATGTAAGAACACAGTGGTATTGTCGATGAAATTGTAAAAATGGTTGATGTCTCAAATGAGATGGTCTAGCCGATCGGGCCGTGATCGGACGCCATGCCACACACATGGTGATATTGTGCTGGAAATTATAACAAAATTATGGTAATGTCTCAAATGAGATGACCTAGGCGATCGGGTCGAGATCGGACTCCGTGTAAGAATACGAAGGTATTGTGAATTGTGGAATATCGGTACTAAAGATCACCCAACCTAATAATATGAAAATTGACTTGAAAACATATATGATCCTTAATTTGTTGTTCTAATATTATTTGAAGCCCTTATTGTATTTTTGACTGTTCCTATTGTATTATTATTCATTCTATTGAGATGGTGTTTAGCTATACATACTAGTGCTATTCGCCGGTACTAACGTCCCTTTTGCCGGGGGCACTGCATCTTTAAATGGATGCAGGTGGTTACATAGCAGACAATGTTGATCACAGATAGTGTTGCATCCTCTTCTCAGCGGACTCGGTGAGCCCCATTTCATTCCGAGGTCATGTATTGTACCTTTTGTTTATATTGTGGTCACTTTTGAGGTATAGCCGGGGCCTTGTTGCCGACACTATCTTTACTCTCTTTTGTATCTTTAGAGGCTTTGTAGACACTATGTGGGTTGTATATGGGTGCTGAAAATGTTAAACAAGTATATATTGTGTTTGATCACTTGTTCCAATCAGACTATAAGAATCTGTGTATTTTGAGACTTAAAGGCGAAATAGCTAATGAAACGGTTTAATGTTGTATGTATGAACTTCCTTCTGTCTAATTAACGAAATCATGTCTTTTCTTGATCATGGATGAGTTGGGTAGAAAGTATCTAACATGCTTGCTTGACCGGGTTCACTCGGTTGAGCGCCGATCACGCCTCCCGAGGATGGGGCGTGACATACAAGAGTCATAAAATAAAAACACACTCATAATACCGTATGCTTAGGAAAATACGTAGGACATAGTTTTTTTGCCTTATTGAATAATTAGATAAATATGATACAATAATCATTATTTTAAAGTTTATACATTTTTCTTTAACTTTCTTTTATAATGACTCAAACATAATTTTCTATTTAAAATTTATGTAATTTAAAAAAAAACTTATACTTATTAACACGAGGTACAAGCGCAACGCGCATACCGTAAAGGCTAATACTATAAAATTACGCATGAACCCCAAATAAGTAATTTAGGATTTGTTCTATAAATTCTAACTGTCATCTTCACTAATGTAATTTAAATGTTAAGAAAAACTTTCTTTACCGCCTCCTCAGAGTATCTATGAAACGTTAGCATCACCTATAGTTCCTGCAAATGTAATCAAAATAGTGAATTTCAATAATGCATGATAAAAAATAAATAAATAAGTAAATAACAAAAATGACATTTTTAGTTGCTTAATATCATATAGTTGGTTGTTTATATTAAATTTTTCTTTTCATAGTAAATAGGTTCCCACTAGTTCACCTAAATTGGAGACTCTGACCATCACTTCCATGCCATTTGAAATACTCGGATTAGAAGAGTTTTTGGAAAAGTTTTCAAGAAACATAAATCCTATCTGTTTTAAACCAGATTTTCTTTACATAAAATATTTCACATTTGGACTTCTTATTAAAATCTAGTTTATTTTATCATGATAACAAATGGACTTCTTATTAAATTCAGAAAAACCAAGAAAAATACCAAACGTTCCAACTTCCACGTTGAGGATTTTTTGGCATGTGACGTGACTGTTGTCAGTTTCCAAATCACAAAAAATCAAAAAATGACACCGTAGAGTAGCTGTAAAAATAATAGTCGAAAAAATATATAAAATTTATATATTTTTTGTATATATATATATTCTGTATGTTATATACAAAAATTATATAAATTTTATATACTTTTTCGGCTACANCCATAAGAAGCACAAAACAATGACTTTTCCCTTATTGCAACCAGGAAAATATGCATATATTTGGTTCCTATCCCAGGAGAATCAGCAATCAGTAAACCAATTTACTCTTTACAAAGATGAAACTCATTGCCCACAGGAAAGCTCTGAAGATTGTCAATTACCTGCATCCGGTAACCCATCCTTACGGAGCACAAATGTTCGTTTCTTTTCATGATCCAGGATCGCAATTTTTGTGGGAGTACTGAGATATATTTTATCCACCTAATGAACACGGCAGAAACATCATAAGAAACAAATGATATGTGCCAAGCAATGCAAGGAAATAGTCGAAGCATTAAATGATAAGATGTTTACTTCAGACTCAAAGGTAATTGCATCGCCTTGCTCTGTGAATCTCTCCTTATTCTCAAGATAATCAAGTGTCTCTAGCCCCTCAACACGGACTTCACTGTTAAAAGAAAAGGAGAAATGATGTGAAGAGCTCAAAGATCAACCCCGGGATAATTCAGTCTTAGAAATGTTTTTATCCTTTAACTAGCAGGTCTATAAACTTGGAACATTATTTAGACCTCCTCCCCAGGTTAACAAAACTCAATAGACCTCTTCTCTAGTTTAAAAATGCCTATGACCTCCCTGAAAGGTAAAAGCGACCAGAACATCCCCCCTTCCCCTTTTCAGATCATGAATTGAATTTAAAACTAAAAACTTAAAGAGGAAAAGATGAGGATGAAGAAACAAGCCTAAGAGTTTCTGTTCTTTATTCTTAATGTTTAATGATAAAAAAAAAAAAAAAAAAAAAAAAACAATCGTCTCCCATTTCCATTGGGCAGCCCATTTCTTCTCGAAACTCCAATCTTCTTGTTGTAAATAAAAAACAATACTTTGCCAATTGCCATTGTTTTTCTCCTTCATTCATTCAATCATCAAGTCACTGCTGTACTTTTCTATATATATTATAGTAAGATGGGCAGCACGTGCTATTCTGCTTCTTCTATCCAATCACTTAACCCCACGTGTCCCTCTTCCCTTATCTTTACTCTCCATAAACCCCAGTTGCTACAGATTCACAGTATCAAAGAAACAAAAAGAACAAGAACTGTTAGAACTTATAATAGTAACACTAGAACAAGAAGAAGAATGACTAGTGTTGCTTCAATGAATGCTGTGTCATCACCAGAAGTTGAAGTACAGAATCAACAGGAGTTGAAAAAAGGAATTGCAGAATTATATGATGAGTCATCTGGGATTTGGGAAGATATTTGGGGTGACCATATGCATCATGGATTTTATGAACCTCAATCATCTGTTTCACTTTCTGATCATCGTGCTGCTCAGATCCGTATGATTGAAGAGTCTCTACGTTTTGCTTCTGTTTCTGGTAAATGGGTTTCTTTTTCTTTGATAGTTTTGCGCAGCACGCCTTCGACTTGAATTGAGCTATATATATATTTAGTTGAAAAGTTTTGAAGAATATAATATTATTGTTAATCTGAATATATATAGTTGTGTTTTTTACTTAAAATCTTGAAATGTGACTCTGGTTTTAGACCCTTTTACTGTTGTTATTGACGAGGAAGTTTAAAGGTTGGATTTTTTTTGTAAAAAAGGAAAGGCCTTTGACTTTGTGTCCAAGAAATTGGGAAACACAAGTTTTGAAGACAAAAGGGGTGAAGGGTACAATATGTATTTAGATTATGGGGAAAAGGCTTAACTTCTTTTCTTGTTTCAGTTCTGAATACTATTGATAGTAACAGAGTAACAGCTAAATGTGATGTCCTGTTATAACCTACAAACATTGACTGTGTTGTTTGTTAAGGAAATACCTATTTGGATTTTGTTTTATGTCTCTATGGGCCATATATTCGATTTTGGGTTGTGCAATATTGAGTAAGTTTACTTGTCACTTTTGCAAAGATTAACTCTGCTTTTTTGCTATTTGTGCTATCTTACATGACGCAAGAATCTGACAATTGCTATATGACCTGTATACAAGGATTTGTTTAATAGCTCATTCTCATGTCAACTGGATCCAATTTTGTGATTGTACGATGAGGAAGTGGAGAGTGCTTATTGTATTTTTTATCCCATATATTGCACCTTCGGGAGAATGTGATCATTTTTAATCATATGAAAGGAAGTTGTCTTGATAGACCTACAATCTCTTGGAATCAATGCAGATTTAGCGAAAGATAGGGTAATACCAATTAGTTGGGAATTTATCTTATTCATGTTAATGTACGTGTACTTTAAATCCTATACTTCTTAGGAGTCTTTTAGCCCTATTAGAGATTCTTATGGTAGTAGAAAATATGGAGAACTTCTAGTAAATTTTATTTATTTTTATTCTGTAAAATGTTTGAAGCAAGATAAAACTTGTTTAAGATTGAGGCATAGTAGTTGTTGTTGCTGCATGACAGGACATCATTTAATAAGTGATGTCTCCCTGCAATCTGCTCTCCTCTTATTTCCTACTCCAGAATCCTGAGGTATCTCCATGAGTGATGAGACTCTATAATATATTAAGCTTCCTTTTTTGTAGTTATGAATTCTGGAAATAGACCCCTCTTTTCTTCTTGTATACCTTAATTTCCTAACATGAATTTTCAGATGATCCAGCAAAGAAACCAAGGTCCATAGTTGATGTTGGATGTGGGATAGGAGGCAGTTCTAGGTACCTTGCAAAGAAATATGGCGCTACAGCTCAAGGCATCACGTTGAGTCCTGTACAAGCCGAGAGGGCTCAAGCTCTTGCTGCTGCTCAAGGATTAGGCGATAAGGTATCTGCTTTTTGAGATAGATTTTGCTTTAAAATACTACGTATGAGGAGCTTTCTTATAAGAAGTTTAAATCACTTCAACTTTTCATGAACAAGTTAAAAAGAAATGCTATTTGACTGAGTCATAGAGCTGAGGATAGTTTACATTGTTTAATGACCGACTTCTTAAAGTTACTTATATTGTGCAAAACTTGTGCTTGTTTATGTTTAGTGAATTGTTATAACATATTTAGGCTGTCTGATTACTTCTTCAATTAGCTGTTATACACTTAACTTTGCATTGGTTATTCAGAATCCTTATACCTTCTTATAACTGGACTTATTCCTAAAGGAAGCTAATAAAGAGGAAAGTTAATTGGTTTCCCCTCAATATCATTTTGATGCCAAAGGTTACCTTCCTCCTGTGCCCAATCCTACACCTCAAAATGTATTGATATTTGCACTTAGAATTTTTACTAACTGAAATGCAAATGAGCAGGTTTCTTTTCAAGTTGCAGACGCCTTGAATCAGCCATTTCCAGATGGGCAATTTGACTTGGTTTGGTCCATGGAGAGTGGAGAACACATGCCGGACAAACAAAAGGTTCATCATATCTGAACATGAACATGTGAACTTCTCACTGGCTAATTGTTGCTATAGAGTTTCTTCTAAACTCCTTTTCCTTAATTGTTAGTTTGTTGGCGAATTAGCTCGAGTGGCAGCACCAGGAGGCACAATCATACTTGTGACATGGTGCCACAGGGATCTTTCCCCTTCAGAGGAATCTCTGCTTCCAGAGGAGAAAGAGTTGTTAAATAAGATATGTAAATCCTTCTATCTTCCTGCATGGTGTTCCACTGCTGATTATGTGAAGTTACTTCAATCTAACTCTCTTCAGGTAAATTAATTCTACTAGCTGCTATCCACTTGATACACATTCCATTTTCTATTTCATAAGTTTATATCATGATCCAGTCCAAGTATTCTCAATGACATATTATTTCTTGGCAAAAAATCTTGTGGCTACTATGGCAGGATATCAAGGCAGCAGATTGGTCTGAGAATGTCGCTCCATTTTGGCCAGCAGTTATAAAATCTGCACTGACATGGAAGGGCTTTACATCAATCCTACGCAGTGGTAAGCTGTGTTGTGCCAAAATAGATGTACTTATGCAACATTTTGGTACCCTTTTTTCTGTATTGACTCATTAGAGTACCTCATCAGGATGGAAGACAATCAAAGCTGCACTTGCAATGCCACTTATGATTGAAGGATACAAGAAGGGTCTGATCAAATTTGCTATCATCACTTGCCGTAAACCTGAGTAGTAAGTGAGACCCCAAATTCTCTCAATTCATATCATCCTTTTTTTATTAAAGGCTCGAATTCATCGCATCCTATTTTGTGCTCTAGCAAATACTCTGAATTCATATCTTGTGGTTTTCAGTTAGCTAGCACAAATTTATTTTCAGTTGGAAAGAGACCTCTGCTTTAGCCAATGTCAACAAATTATGATAACAAAACAAAAGATCCATTTGACTTGTTAGATACCAATGCTTGATAGCCTAAGTATTGCCACCAACCTTCTTGTGATCTATCTAAATTGATATCAGCATTCAATTCAGTACTATATATTCAGAAAACCTTGATCATGTCCAGAAGATGTCAATTGGTGATAGTTTATTACTTGTCGTTCCTCTCTTAATATTCAAGAGTACAAATGAAGGTAGAGGCAGGTGACTATTTCTTCTGAATGATTAAAAAGAAGGCTTTGATTAGTACATGCATTCCTTGAATCATCTCCAGCCACTTGAATTTTAGATTTTCCTTCTCCTCAAATGGATGTTTCCTTATTTAATATATCTGAGTGATTTAAGTAAGAAATTCCTTGTGATATCTAAAATCAAAAAGGCTTTCTCTAACAAATAAAAGCAATTCCATGTTCAAGTAGGTTGTTGATTCATGGAATCAAATCAAGATTGTTTATATATCCTCTTTGACTTTGGCTTCAATTTTCCACTTGGGTAATAAGTGAAGCCTGACTTTTATGGAGAGGATTATGATTGGGATTAACATATATAAGTGTCACGACCCGAAATTTCCCACCGACGGGAACGTGATGGCGCCTAACATTTCACTTGCTAGGCAAGCCAACGTTAGAGAATTATTAAACCAATTCCTTATTCCCATTCAGTAATTAACAATAATTAACTAAGATGAAATATAATAAGTGCGGAATATCATAAAACTGTATTAATTACTGCCACCCGGATCTGGAGTCACAATTCACAAGCATTCTAGAATTTACTACAAGTAATAGTCTGAAAGAAATACAACTGTCTGAATGAAAGAAAACAGTAGGGCATAACAGATAGACGGAGATTTCAAGATCTGTGAACGCCGACAGATCTACCTTGAGTCTCCGGGCAGCGGACCAATAACAAAATCTCGATCAACCCGAGCCGGTATCAAAATCTGCACAGAAAGTGCAGAGTGCAGTATCAGTACAACCGACCCCATGTACTGGTAAGTGTCGAGCCTAACCTCGACGAAGTAGTGACGAGGCTAAGGTAAGGCACCTACAAATCAACCTGTACAATTTAACAATGTAATACAAATAACAGAAATGAAGAACTAAACAGGAATTGTCGGGAGGGGAACATACTGAGGGGGGATACAAGATAAAGAACTACAACCGAATGATCACCGGAGCAGTCAATATACCATGAATCAACAGGAATAGTGAATACAGTAAGGAAAATGCACGGCATCACCCTTCGTGATTTTACTCAATCTCACCATAAAATTAATAGAAACGGCACGGCATCACCTTTCGTGCATTAACTCTCATATCATGGCACGGCATCACCCTTCGTGCATTAACACTCACAATATGGCACGACATCACCCTTCGTGCATTAACACTCACAATATGGCACGGCATCACCCTTCGTGCTTTTACACTCTCCCTTACAATAACGCAATGCATAAATAACAACAAGGAGATAGAATAACAAGTACATACCTTACTTCAACATTTGGTTCTATAATATCAATCTCAACTTTGAAATAAAAACCTCAATTATCACCAGAAAATTCGTAAACATGATAAGAACGATAAATTGAACAACACTAGTATAACACGTAGCAATTTGGCATAGGAAAGAGACAATATAAGAAAAATAGAGAAACATGGAAAACAGGTAAATTGGCGGCGCATAAGTACTC